>JAUMHE010000043.1:9421626-9435199 GCA_032359235.1 Enteromius mattozi
TTGAAGTCCTGCCTCCGTGTTCTCTCTGCTCGCGAGGAAGCGCGAGCGCGAGTTGTGCCCAGCCTCAGCGTGACAGTGCTATGTTAGTGTGGGTGTGGTTAGGATATTATTATTTACATTTCTGATGATTTGGTTGAGAGAACAATTTCCTCTTTGTAATTCCAATTGTTTACGTTCACTTTCTAGCAGACGTTCTTCTTTGCACAAGTTTACATTTCGGTAATGATTCTGCCACAAAAGTACACCTAGAGGCCTTCAGTGTGTCAACAGTAATCAGCCACGCACAATTAAACGCCTTCATCAAAACATTTCCACTCTCGAAACCACTTCCCTCATAAAAGCTGCTGCTTTGAACCAATTTTCTGCTCATCCAGCTAAGAGCAGTTTTTCTTGCAAACTGCACTTTAGGTATTAAAGAAAATAGATCTGAAACATTAGACTTGAGTAAATGCATTTGTTTTTAAAATACACTATTGAGGACTTTCGTAGTTGCATAATGAGACTGTGTTGAGTTATATCTGTCTAAATGACATTTAGTTCGTCATTTTCATAATGCGCTTTAAGTGAATGTATGACTAATTTGTATTGATCAAAGGATGGGAGGTATCATTGCCTTTCTGACATCCTGCCCATTACAGTGTTTCCATTAATCCCCCCCCCCCCATCCCACTTCAGTCTGGGTAATTCTAGCACCAGATGGTGCTCTGCTTTACTGATAGGAGCTTGGCCCTCCCACTGAATGACTGATGAAAAAGAAAGATCCAATCACAGCAGATTTGTCGAACTCCCTCTTGGCACCAAGAGAGAAACAGCACAAGCCTCTTCTCCAGAGAGAGATCACCAACGACACAAGCTTAATAAAAGTAGAAGGAAAACTGTTCAAGCAACAGTGCTTTATAGTGTTTACTCCAAAAGATAATATTTTTGACTTATTTTATAATCCATTTTTTGCGTGGCTGACTGTGTCACTGCCACAAAATGACTCTGTTTTGACTTTATACTTTCTGGTTAGGTTCAAGCCTGAGTCACCTGAGGTCCTGAAGCTCTATTCAGAGTTTGCGTCTAGAAGCAGAGGTGGATAGATTTGTGGTCTTAGTAACCAGCCAGAACTACTTCACAACTCACAGAGTGCAGCATGAAATCATCAGGATTTTATTGTTTTGTAACGGGTTTCATATAGAGGCACAGCTAGTCGGATTGTGGAGTCAATGGTATACCAAACATCTTAGAACAGTCCATCTGTAGAGAAGATGGTGACCATTTATTTTGTTTACTGTAAGAAAAAACGGTTCTAGGGGAACCACAATCTACACAGACACTAAATAAGATCGCAATGAGACTAAAAGGGTGCACTTTGTAGAATAAACCATAATTACCAAGAATCTCATAATATTCCATTCTTTTGCATTATGGACAGTCATCAAGTGTTTTCAGAAATATCAATATTATTATGTTAGTCGGTATTGGTGTTATCGTTCAACATTATACATTTAAAAAGATGAAACAATTATATATATATATATATATATATATATATAGACACACACACACATTATATAAATGATTGATATGGCACTGTTAAATGTAATATGTAATATGTAATACTTTTTTTTTTAAATAAATATATATTTTTGTTACTGTACATTATAATTTTGTAATGCCTAAATTAATTTGTATCATTTAACACTGTTAATTTTAATAATATTTTACAATTATTTTGACAAAAAAAAATTTTTTCATTTAAAACCAAAAAAAGTTAGCCGAGAAAGGTTACATCTCACAATTGCAATATACAATGTCATAAGTCAAGATATTAAATTGCAGTTGCGAGAAAGAAAATTAGAATTGCAAGATAAAAGCTGCAATCGCTTTTTAAAAAGGTTTTATTCTGTGGCAGAAACAAGCTATCATATTTATCAGCTAATCTGTATCAGACAGAAATATAATATTGCTGCATCCTTATAAATACATGTCAAAACAAACTAATTAAAATGAAACAAATCAAATACAATAGCAATAAAACTCCTTTAAACATGATAAGTTTCCACTGTGGTTTCTCTCAGTAATGACCATCCTACATTTGGCTAGGAAATGATGTGTACTGTTCTTACAACTCTATCACCTTTTTGAAAGGTCGGTCATTTCTCCTGATTGGCCTATCCCCCGCTTGCACACATAGCCAGGGTTCTTCTTGTTCTTCATCACAGGAGACTTGCCATTAAAATCCCTGGGTGCAGGCCTAGCACCATCTGAGCAATCAGGACTAACCGCTAATGATAATGAGCAGGCGACAGGGTCTCGCTCCTGAGGCGAGTCTGGGCCTCAAAGAGAAGCGGGACCACGGGTGACATCTGAGCGCTGCCAATTAGCAGCAACACCAAAACGCTCAGTTCAGCTCACTCAAAATGAAAGTAGACAGGCTCTGAAACATTAAGTTGCTAGCATTTTGGGCCTGGAAACTGTCATAACTTCATGACTGTAATTATTTTCATTAACTAAAACAAAAACCATTAAAAAATGTCAACTGAAATAAAATAAAAGTGAATATTGTTTGGCAGCACATTGTTGAAATTGACACATAAGAGGCTGTGACAGACAAAAACAGAGATGGAGGATATATAGAAGATATTTCCTGCCCATGCATCTGCTGATCTGATTGACATTTGACATTTTCATAATCTTGTTGAACAACGATCTCTTTACGCATTAGGAAATGTGATTCCATATCGATCGGCACCAGGATACAACACAAAACAGCTGAATCAAACGTATGGGTTTTATAATGAGGAACGCTTCACCCAAAACAATTCTGAGATGCCCTCAGCCCTTATTACATGTGACAACTAAGACAGAGAGATTGGGCCAGAGGCTGAGAGCTGGGAAGAGATGTCGAGCCAAGGTTAGGGTCCTCAAGCCTATATGAAAGCACAGATTTGATGGAGACAGCACACCAAATATTCTCTGCAGAGAAAGACTCATCACACACACGTCTTGAGAACGGCAGGGTGTTTGACATTTTCACCATGAAAAAAGAGCAACAGCAAAAGATCTGAAACTGTGACCCATCACACTGAACTGAGACCATGTGTTTAAAATCCTGCTCCAGGGGAACTCGTGTCTGTTACTGAACAATGTTTTCCAGCCACTGAATATTACTCAGGGTGTAATGCATGACTCATTGATTTTAAGAAACTGGACTTAATAAAGAATAGACACGGGTAATGTGGACAGTAGACACACTCATATTTCACCATCATAAGAAATAAAAAATAAAATTCTCCCCTGTTAAAAGCAAGTATACTATTTGTACTGTATAGTTTAATAACTTAAATTTATCCTACGTTGCATTTTACTCTGTAAGTCTTTACCATTTTTTAATAAATTGTTTAAAAATAAAATGAGATTTTGTGTAAAGAAATAAAACAAACAAATAATATCAAATCATACAGAATTTACAGCAACATTTTTCCCTGTAGAGGGTACAAAAAAGGAATAAAACATAGAACATAAATTCTATAATCATAAAGAATTGGCAAGCGCAATTCTTGTGAAAAAAAATAAATTCTCCAATAAAGCATTTATTACAATATCCAGTAATCTTTTTTTTTTTTTTTTTTACAATGATAGGTTGTAACAAACAATAACAGTTACAATATCACTAAGCTTACGTTTCGTTGTAGATTTTAAAACTTAAATGTATAGCAGGCAAAAAGGAAATATTATATCATAATTTGAAATGCATACCTTAAAAAAAAACCAATAATAAAATAAATAAATACTGTGACAGGAGTTCAAACGTTAGACATAAATGTTCTTGGGTGAATTTACAACATATACAACAGCTACCTCACTTTTCATCTTCCGGATTTTTTTTTTTTTTTTTTCATTTGATGCAGCGAGCGTGCTTCCTGTTTCCTTCCCGTCCTGCTTTCGATGGCGGAATGATGACGGATCATTAATTTTGCCTGTCGCAAAAGAAGGCTCGATGTTCTCACGAAATGATATCATAACGTCACTGACGTAGACGAAGATAATAAATAATGAATTCGCTCGCTTATCACGTGGAGGCAGCGTCTGAATAATTTAACCCCTGCGTTACTACACGAGCAGACGTCCCTTTCTGCAGCATCAGTGAAGTATCCCTCCCTACGACGACCTTAATCCCTACAATGATGATTTTCTCGCCTTCAGTGCTGCGGTAAGTTACGATAAATCACTGGTAGTGTTTATGATGAGAATTATATGATACGCAAACGGAAATGCCTCCTGGTTGTTATCCACCTGCCTTTGGACTACGCCACCGCGTCGCGCTGCTGTGAGCCGCAGCACCGCACATCAGCATCGGCACAGCTGGACAGCGGCAGCCTGGAAAGTAAGTGTTGACCTAGGTCAGGATGTACCTTAGACCTCATTAGACTCAATCAGCCCAAATCACTATCACGTATGAACTCATTACAGTTTCCAGGCACAAAGAATCAGTGTATGAAAATATTTTTTACCTTTAGTGACGACTAAATTTATCTGTGTTTGAAAGCAACTCTCTTGGGATAACAACGATATGTTATTGCAGTGAACTTTATTTGAAGCAGATGTTGACTCGTCAGTGATTGTATTTAAACCACTGCATGATGGTTAAAAAAGAAACGAAGAACGAGAAGAAAAGAAACATTTTGTTGTAGTATCAGCTGGCTGTGTTTCACGGGAGGGGCAGTGCGAGATCGCTATCAAGTGAATGTCTACATTTCAATAACATGCTTTTTATGCAATAGAAAGGCCTATCTACATTATTAATGACTGTGGGTTTTAGATAAGCAATGGTTTCTTTTGATTACACCGCCTGTGAATGTGTCTGTAGCGGAGCTCTAGGCAGTGAAACGAGGTTAATCTCCAATGACATGATGGCAGTTACTCATGGATGCTGCTTTGTTTATAATCGGGCGTGTAAAATATAGCGCCGCTGACCATGGTGCTGAAACACACACGTACAATATCAACTTGGTGTTTAGTATAATATTAGCTTATTTCTCAAAATAGTTGGTAAGGAGATATTTATACTGTTTGATGTTATCTCTTTTAATTCTTTGGTATAGGGACTATAGTTGTATAGTGACTGACGTTTGCCACCTCCTTAGAAGTGGTTGCTTGTAAATGGTCTTTAAACCGTTAAATAGAATTGGAAATTATTGCCATTCCTGGTGTCCCATTATATTAGGTTATTAGGTCTCTGCTGTTTTATTGAGTAATCAATCTTTATGTATTTGTTGGTCTTATTGATCGTGTTTTATATTGAGCTTATTTATTCAGATTTATTGAGCTGCGCTGTCCGCTCTGTTTTTATTACACTGCAACCCACCGTATTTTTTACGTACTGTGTTATACTGAATCATTTTCATTTGCACAAGGCAGAAGATAATGTTAATGTTAGCAGTTACAAGTACTAATGTAATACTATTGCTAAAAGGTAACATTAAACACAATAATGTGCATAAGTGATCACAGAAATAATAAGAATAATTGTTTATTTTAGTGAAAGATAATCAAATGTTATACATCAAGCAGGGACTTCTAGGTAACTTCTTTCCTTTTTTTGTTGTTGTTGCGCAACATGGAACCTAACTATATTATTAAAAGGTACTTCCAAAAGACAATCATTTGTACAGTGTTTTACAGAAAAATTGCATTCACTGTCCTTTTTAATTACTGTAATGTAATTAATGTATTTTTGTACTTTTTAAAGCGTGAACATTTTTACACTGACACATTTCCAAATTAAATGGAAAATACAGATTCTCAAAAAAACAAAACAAAAAAAAACATACTCTTAATTAACCAAGAGCTATTTAACACTACATTTGTGAATGTTTTTTTTATGCTGCGGCTCCTAAAAAGTCACATGTTTGTAATCTGTTGTTTTTTTGTTTATTTTTTTTGCTCTGACTCATGGGCATGACTTGCTTTTTTTCCTCAATGAGCCAGACTAGTGTAGGCTCCCATTAAGCTACCACCGCCATTGTGATGTCACTCGTACTGTTTGCACACACGCTGTAATACAATTAAAGGCTTTCTGTCAATTAAGACCACCTGCAGCACTGCATGGCTAATGATAGTGAGCATGAGACATAATTCAGTGTGGACAGCTGAGCTCTATACATAAATAAATACCCGTAATTTCATGGCTAAAATGCAATCTTTTAAGTGAATTATTTATAGTGTAAAGTGCCCTGCAACAATTTAGGACCGATTTTTTATTAAAATAAAGTACATTGGTAATTTGCTTTTATTTAATCAGTTTTACTGTTGTCGATATCGTCCATTGCCTTAAAAGTGTTTGTTGTTAATTAATGACCTCTGATCAATTAAAGGAAAACTTCCACCTACTCAGACCATCCAAGATGTAGAAATTTATCTTTGCAGTGAATGGGTGCCATCAGAATGAGTGTCTTATAACGTGAAACGCTGCGCGATTGTAAGAATTAAATCTATCATTAAGGTGTTTAATGATATAAAAGCCCCCTATTGCTTTCTCTAATTAAAAAGTAGTTTGAATCAGAAGAGAACTATGCAAACATCAAGCACCCTTTTCAAGCAAAAAATAGACAGAAACAATTCTAAACAAATACGATGGTGTCAACAGTGGATGGACTGTTTCACTGGAGAAAGTATTTCACTTTTTCAACTAATTTTATTTTTTGGGTGAACTATTCCTACAAAACCATATTGTTCCTATTTCAAACATTTAGCAACATCATGCAGCAAAAACGGTAGTTTTAGAGTGCTGTAGTCAAATATTTGTTTGAGTCTCTGACTGTGCCCTGATACTTAGAGATATGAATCGTAATAGGAGAGAGAGGGAGCAATAAATCCAATGGCCTGAAATGGTGTTAGTGTTCGTGCCAGGCAGATTCACTTCACTCAGCAGCCAGTTTATGTAACAGTGCAGCGGCCTGGAGGAGGAGGAGGAGGAGGGGAGAGTAGAACAGGGAAGGCTAGAAGAAGGGAGGAGTTGCACTATACTGAAGATCTGACTTGTGGATAAAGACAAGTTTGATCAAAGATGTAAGTTTCTGCATTTAATCAGGTCTTCGGTTTGCACACATTTGGGTGACTTGAGAAGTGAATTTTTAGATGATGCTTGTATGTTTATTCATACCAAAAGAGAAATGCAAGAAGAAATTCAACAAAGCATTGCTTTACGTAAGTGGGTTATCTATCTGTCTATCGATTTATGTGTCCTCAATGCTCAGTGTTGGGTCAGTAAAATTCTTTTCAATGAAAAAGTAATACTTTTTTTTTTTTATCCAACAAGGATGCATTTTTAACATTAACATTAAAATGATTTCTGAAGGGTCATTTGACACTGAAGACTTTTTAATTTGTTTCGCAGTTTTACAATATTGTTTTACTGTATTTTGATCAAATGCCACTTAATGCATGAGACTTCTTTCAAAAATATGTATTAGAAAAATCTTAAAATGTCTAAATCTTAAGAATCTAAAAACATTTGAATTTATGTTATTATTTATATTACCAAATTTGTTGCTGATCCCCATTCTAAACTCCAAAGAGCTGCATTAAATGAATTTGGCTTTATATCGGATTTATATTATAAATTTGAAATAATATGTTATCTGCACTCTTCCACCTGAATGTGCATAATTACATTTAAGATATGCCTGTAATTCCAAATAAGGACTGATATCCTAATCCATGCATTTAAAAAAAACAGGAAATAAACAGTCTTGAAGGGAGTCTGTTTTTTCCTTTGCCAAGGTGTATATTGGCAAGACTGTACAATTAAAAAACCCATGCAGTCTGAATCCCTCTACATAATTTGAGCAGTGCAGTTCTGCCCATCATTTCTACTTACCATCTGCTGCAGCCGTAGCTCTGCTGTGTTTAGCTGTACTGTCAGGTTAAAGTATAAAGCTGTAGAATAGTAAGGTGGAAATCTCAGTTTCCCATTCTGAATGCAGATAGCAGCAGTTTTACACAAGGTGAAATGATGCAAGTGAGAAGGCTTTAATTGACTTGTAAATTCACCCTGTTATCAGCAAGAGTGATTAAAGCCAGAATTATGTAGTGTGAATGGAAGGTGAGTAGCTGAGGTGTCAGGCTCTCATCTGGAGCTGTGGGTCAAATCTCACTGTCGTTATGTCTTAGCAGTAAAATAGAGGAAGGAGAGCTTCCTGAAGTTTTAAAGTTTGAAGGTTATTTTGATGTTATGTTATTTGTGTTTATGGTTTTATAAACATCATGCAAGTCAAAATCTAAATAATAAAAGCGACCAGAATTTGAGCGTTAGTGTTGTAGGCAGCTATGTGTTTAACCATATGACAGATTGAATGTTGTATTTCTTATGATTGGACCATGTGACAGTGTGTTAGAGCTAAATAAAAATGTCCTGAATTTTTTATCAGGATGTGAGTAGACCAGGTCCAAAAGTTTTATTTTGGGTATAGTAATGGCTATGTGTTTTTGAATAAAATGTAGCTGTAAATACTAACAGATGAATTAATATCAATTAGAAACCGAACATAAATGGAAACATTTATTATATGATAGGTTCTACAGCTTCATCAGTGAAGCCAAACAATTCTATGCTGTTTTTTATTCCTCATATGAGCAATATCTGGTTTGTAACGAATACTGGCGTTTAGATGCACACTGGCAACAGTTCAATCAATCAGACCTCCTTGACAAAAGCTGTAAAAACGCCCACTCTCTTTTCCCACACAATGATCTCACAATGGAAATCAATTCTTCTCACATTGCCTGCAGATGGCCAAACACTTTCCATCACCTTCTCTCTTACCAATCACACTGCAATTACCCTGTTATCCTGATTCCTAAATGATAGCCATGACTGATTTAGGTGAACTTGAAATGGGCACCACCTGGGACACCACCTGTTTGGTTTGCTTTTTCTGGCTCTGTAATAAAATTATTTACTTGTTTCACATGTACAGTATATTAGCTTGTACTGTAACATGAGTATCACAGCCAACTCTGTATATGCTTTTTACTACCTGGTCTCAGCTTCATATCAAACGCTAGGATTGTTTGGTAGCTCACGGAGTACAGAGATGTACTTAAGAGGTGAGGAGCTCCGTTTTGAATCCTGTGTAACTACGGTTCAAATCTACATAAAAGGTACTTGAAATGACACGGTTGCATCAACAAATGCCTTTATCAGTTTTGCATTTGTTGACACTATCGGGTAGGTATAGGGCATATTTTCAACATGATAGAGTCCACAGATATTTGAATTCTGAACCGCCGCAATACATACCTATATCAACGTAATAAAACATGCTAGGGTTCATGTATTGAACCTGTGTTTTAGTGCCACTCAGTGGACATTTCTCTTAGAAACTGTGGTGAAACGTGCAGTAAGGTACGTAAAAAGGGTAGTGCACAAAAATACCAGGCTGGCTTATCATATACACTATTGTTTACAAGTTTGTGGTCAGTAGGATTTCTTTAAAGATATAAATACTTTATTTCAACAAAGCAAGTGACAGTTAATAATTTGTAATATTATAATAAAGCAATATATATTTTCAACAATAATCAACATTTTAGAATGATTTCTTAAGGTTCATGTGACACATTTTAAAATCTATTAAAACTGTTATTTAAGAACATTACCAAGTAAACCCCAAATAAACTTCATCAGATAAATCTGACTGACCCCAAACCTTTGAACGGTAGTGTATGTATGTATATAACCTATAACATAGGTGCTTGCATATATATTTTAAAGATGAAAACCCACCAAATGGGTTAAAGTGGCATCCATGTTTTCTCATGTTTACATATGTTAACAGCTGTAATACATCAAAATGTTGCTTTGGTTATTGCTATGTCAGTCATCACAGGTTCAGGTGCCCAAACACAGGGTTGCGGTGTTGGGAAGGTAACTTTGGATAGTAATGTAAAAGGTTACAGATTACAAGTTACCCTATTTAAAATGAAATAAGTAATGTAACTACTTCAATTACTTTATTAAAGTAATGTAACTGATTACATTTGATTACTTTTCAAAATTCTGATTTATTTATTTATTTATTTATTGTTCTAATTTAACAGTTTCAAACATTTAACGCAGGTAGGGTTAACCTTACAGAAGTACTCAACACTGATTTCTGACAGGCTTTCAAAATCCTTCAAATGCCTTAAATTAAGACTGTAATAATGTCATTTTAAAGCACAGCCGCAACAAAATCAGAATTTAACACCCCTTTTTACTTTGAGATCGGAGGTTAAATGTAGATTAAAAATTACAACAAAATAAAGTTTAATTACAACAATGCTGTTTTTGAAATCAAATCTTTGCTTAGCAAATCTTTGCATCTTTGCACGACAGGAAACATCTACACATAAAGCATGTACACGAGCCCAAATAAACCAGTTATCAAATACGCGTATGTCCTCTCCTGTGTCCAAAACTCCTGAAACATTGGTGTCTATTTTAGAGCAATCAGTGCATTTTTGGAAAGAAAACAATCAAATCAGATGTAACCTTCTTTGTAATCATTAATATTTATTTAATATTAATATTGTTTATTCACTCTTTTTTCTCTCTCCCAGTAACTGTAACAGATTACAGCTACATTTATTTTGTAATTAATTGATGTGCTTCTGTTGCATGTAACTGGTTTGGGGTTTGTCACTCCAATAACAGTTTGTCACAAATAACAATGATTTTTCCAAAACAACAAATGCTTATTTGAATTGCTCTTTTTAGTTGGATAAATCTAAACATATTAAAGTAAGTACCATTTAAAGAACATTAGAGTATCTGGGAGAAGGTTACAGACTTTCTAACATATAATGTTCTTAACCACTGACACTAAATTTATATGCCTTTCTATTTTTGATTTTTGATTTTTTTTTGCCTTGTACTATGATTTTCTGCTCAAATATATTTTGTGTTGTGTGTCCATTGCATACAATACATGTGGAAAATATTATATATAGGCAGAGCTGTGTATGTTGGTTCTTTATGGCTTTATCTTGTCACTTTGAATTATACCAATGCTCTGTGTTACACCTCGGGCCACTGTTTATACGTATGTGTGTCAGGAGGTCAGTGGGAAGGTTTGAATATATACTCTGCTAGCAGCCTGAAGAGACAAACAGCATCAGTGTAATATGACTATGACAGGTTCAGATATGATACTTGGTCACGTATGCTTTATATGTATCTTTAAACTGCACACTGCTGGCATATAATCTTTAAATAACCTTTACTTTCACATTTGCGGCCCATAACCTTAGTTTACTGTTTTTCTAGAAACCACAGTATAAATTATCTTGCGCTTATCATACATAAGCTATAGTCGTGATCCATGTGGCCTGCTGTGTGGTTGTAGACCTAGACAAATCATTATCTTGGTCAGAAGCCATGTGCTTTAGTTGCTGTGATGGACAGACTTCACTGCGATCTGTTACTGTCATTCTGCAGACAGTTAGACATGGGATGAAGGAGAGAGAGTATCATTACAGCTGGGAGAAGCCATCAAAATCCTTCAAAGTGACAGGATTGATGAGTTAAAAGGGAAGGAACTGGGCTAGTGGTGAAAGAGAAGAGGAAAGGACTATAAAATGAGGTGTAAAAAAATGAGCTGGTGGAATGAAACGGGTTTGAGAGAGAAAAGATCAGAGGAGAAAGAATGTCAGACAGGAAATAAAGCAGCTGAGAGCTGGAATGAACAGGCTGGGTTTAGTTCTTCGTCTGTTCCTATTTGGCTGCACACCAGGACTCATCAGCACATTTTATTGGTGTTCAACATGGGTTTTGATGTTATCTTCAGCTCTTTCCTATAAAGAGGCCCTTAAGATATCAAATCGGCAAACTGTTACAAAAAACATTGCTTTTAGTAACATCTACTGAAGCTTATTTTTTTTAAATATATTTATTTAAAGTGCCCCTATTATTTTGGTTTTGGGAGTCCCCAACAACAGGTTGACATGCAAGGTCAAAAAACACTTTCATTGTCTTATAAAATCCATTTATTTTTACCTTATTTGCTCAATCACTCCCAAACGATTTGCTCAGCGATTCCTTTTTTTTTTTTTAACCCCTCCTTTGCGGGATCTGCAGTGATTGTTCCGTTATTGGTCTCATTTTCATTTGATCAATGCTGATAAAGCAGCATTACAGTTCTGCTTCGTGTACAGAGTTACCGGGGAAACAACAATTTGTACGCTAATAAAGCGCAAAGAATGAATTTGCATTTTTATTCAGACCAACCCAAAAAGACCAACAAGTGGGCGGGCAATATGCTAATGTTTCTTTCTATTAATGACTCTTTATTTTGTGAGACTTTATACATGGTGTGCTTTCAGGTGGACTGGAAATTAATAACTAATAAAACTTTACTGTAGGCAGACATCATGAAAGTGCATTTATAAAGAAGCTCTTTTGTTTGAATGATAGAAGCAGATGGCATAAGTAGTTTATTGTTCTGTTTCTAAATCTAAGAGCTGTGTTGAATTGAATGTGACATTTTATTAGCATATAGATGATTTATTTGATGATATCTCTGATGACAGTCTCATTTTGCCATGAGGGAGTTCTTATCTGTTTTTTGTGACTCGATTGGCAGCAAAATATGTGTTTACATGTTTGACATTGTACAAAGCATTCATTCATGTATTAGACAAAGCTAACGGGCCTTTCTTTCACAAAGATCAGTGTTGGATAAAACAGGCTTCTTGCCTCCTGCATTTAGTATTCAATCAGGCGTGTAAATGTAAATCTGGTGAATACAGCACATTTCCTCAAGGCCAGCATGAAGAGGCTTTTACAACAACAGAAACGTTTGAGTAGTCAAAGCCTTTGCTTCAAAATGTGAATTGAACAATAGTAAATGCATCTTTTTGGGAGAAATCACAGAATGATTATGAATGGTATCTGAGATAAGTAACAGAATATTTTAGAGGAATTAATCAGGTGAAAAAAATATATTTTGTAGATGTAGAATTATGTTACTGCTACTGTGAAAAAGATTATATTATTAATTATCTGTATTATTATAAAATTAAAGTGTTATTATTTAATAAAATATATGATATTAAGTAAACTGTATCAGATATTTTTTATTATAATATATATATATATATATATTTATTTATAAATGTACCTTACCTTTCAAATGTTTGTGGTGGTAACATTTGTAAATGTTTTTCTTATGCCCACCAAGAAACTGGTACTGTTGTAAAATAATATTACATTTAAAAATAACAAACATTTGTGTATATACATGTGTACATACTGTATAACATGGCTCTAAGACATTATTCCAGTCTTTAGTGTCACATGATTCTTCTGAAATCATTTTAATATGCTGATATGGTGCTTAAAAAATGGCCCCTTAAATTTTTCACTCTTTGTTATATTGCAGTCATTTGCTAAAATCATTTAAGTTCATTTTCTTCCGCATTAATTAGTGTACACACAGCACCCCATATTGACAGAAAAACACAGAATAGTAGACATTTTTGCAGATTTATTAAAAAAGAAAAACTGAAATATCACATGGTCCTAAGTATTCAGACCCTTTGCTGT
>JAUMHE010000043.1:9444004-9461927 GCA_032359235.1 Enteromius mattozi
TTATGTCATTCACAGTCTGTTGATACCTGTATAATAAATTCTTCTCCATATAAGAGTATAAATGATGCATGTCTGAGTTTTTATTTTAAAAGAAGATTTCTTTGTTCGTTCCTTTTGTCCATGGACAGTCATTGATTATTCTCTTCATGCAGCATGTCTGAATTTATTAAAGCTCTCCGGCTTTATCACTGCTGTCTGTCTGTAGGAGGTTGTCATAGAAACGCATTGGGTGTTAATTCACCAACAGACATCTTTTCTGCGTCTCAGAACAATATATTCTATATATTTCATTTCTATTTTCTTTTTTTTTTCTCTAATTTATCTTTTTACCCCCCCCCCCCCTCCAGTTTTTCTCACGTGGTTTTGGTTTTAGCTGGAATTAAATTGCGTTTACTAAAATTGCTTTCATTTTCACACCTACAAGACTGTCTGATGAGGAGCAAACTTGTTAATTAGCGTTCACCCCTCCAGAACTAATTTTTTTGTTATAGAAGCTAATTTTAGCCAGACATTTCATTTCTCTGTCTGTATGTTTGTGTGCATAAGTGTGTGCTTGTGTTAAAGATAAAAATAGCATTTTTTGGGATTTATTAAGTGGGTCACGTGGAATCAAAGTGCCATTGATCTTTTGATATAAAAAGTCTATTGTACTATGTAAATAGATTGCAATTTTCAGAACTCAGTGCTTCCTACCCATCAAAAAAACCCAGCTTATTCTGTCCTGTCTGGTGTTCATAAACTTTAAAATAAATTGTATTAGTCCTCTTGTAGTCTATTAGTTCAGACTACTTTGCATATTCTTCTAAAGATTCTCAACATTAGATGATAAATTTCATTACTGGTCATTTCAGTCTGGTCCTAACATTCATGATTGGGACATTTCTTAAAGTCACAGTAACAAAGAAATAAAATCCTTTATTTGTAAGGCCACTGAATCATACTCTCTGCCATTCTGTCTTTCTCACAGGTGAGTGTGATCCTCACTCTGATGGTCCCCTACACTGACATTGACACAGATGCTCCACTGATGGAGATGTTTTCTGTACATGGCTTCCAAACTGCCAAATACATAGTGGCCATCGGCTCCATTGCAGGACTGACAGTTAGTTTGTTGGGCTCTCTCTTCCCAATGCCAAGAGTCATCTATGCCATGGCTGGAGATGGTTTGCTCTTCAGGTAATAAATAATGAAATCTCAGAGTTAAGTAATGATCTGTGATGCTCTGTGATCCTTCTGTCTCCATTATATGTTGCAAATGATTAAAATGGCATTTAAATATCATTCTCTGCTGGAGAGGTAAACTCCTGTCATCACGCAGTCTGAAAAGAAATGCTACTCAGAGCCCTGACATTTTAAATCAAAGCCTGAATAATGGGTATGTTGTAAGACTTCTTTGATAAAATGAATGTTTGGATGATTCATCCTGTTTACACCTGATGTTAACATCAGTACTCCTGTCACAGGTGATCAGAGGTGGTCAGACAAGATTCATCACCATTTACCCTTGGTAGTAACCCCTTCTCGAAGCATCTCAAAATGCATCACACTCCAACCAGGAGAGGATCTATAATTGTTTTAGTAACTAAAAACCAAACTACTTACATTTCTAGGCTTCAAACTCATATAAAAGTGATGTGTTTTTTTTTGGTTTAGTACCATAATCATTTCAGCTGTGTGTCACATGCAGTAGTCTGTATTGCTACTTACACTACTGTTTAAACAAGTCTTTTCTCACCTCTTGCTCAAATAGTTATTAGTGGTAAAAAATAATCATTGTAAAATATTATTTCGATTTAAAATTGGTTTTTGTTTTAATACATTTAAAAGTATAATTTATTCCTTTGATGGCAAAGGACCCCCAAACATCTGAACAGTACTATATATAAATGCATTTTTCAGAGGTTAAAACTCTTTTTTTAGTGCAGTCAGTGATTGAGAGTTGAGTAGTCGGTACACTCTCAGAAAAAAGGTACTGAGTAGTACACCTTTGTACTTTATTTACCTGTAAAGGTGCATACTGTGTTAGTACCTAAAATGTACATATTAGTGTCTAATTGGTACATATTTGTACCTTTTGAAAGTTCTGTACCTTTTTTTCTTTTTCTTTTTTTTGACAGTGTATTTTCTGGTGTCTGAGAAAGATCAGCACTCTCACTTTAATGCCATAGCACTGTTCTTATGTGAATGTAGGATTGAAGGTTTCATATGCACTATCTGTGTGTTTGTAGGTTCCTGGCAACTGTGAGTACATACACAGAGACTCCTGCAGTGGCCTGTGTGGTGTCAGGCTTCCTCTCTGCTCTCTTGGCTTTGCTCGTCAGTCTGAGGGACCTGATCGAGATGATGTCCATCGGCACTCTGCTAGCATACACACTAGTGTCAGTGTGTGTGCTACTGCTGCGTTACCAGCCCGAAGGAGACATTCACGGATTCGTCAACTTCCTCTCTGAGCAGAACGCAAAGCGTAAAGAGGGAGTTCTGGCCGAGTGTGAGAAGGAAGCCTGTTCGCCGGTCAGCGAGGGCGAGGATTATGGAGGAGCTCCAACAAACACCTGCGGAGCAAAGAACTTGCCATCTTTAGGAGACAACGAGATGCTGATTGGTAAACCCGACAAGTCCACGTACACAGCGAGTCACCCCAACTATGGCACAGTAGACATGTCCTCCGGTATCGAGTCAGATGAGACAGATAGCGTTTACCTGCTAAAGCTGAAGAAGCTGCTGGGGCCTCGCTATTACACCATGCGCATTCGGCTCGGCTTGCCGGGCAAGATGGACCGGCCCACCATGGCCACTGGCCGCATCGTCACCCGCTGCGTCATTCTGCTCTTCATCCTCATCTTCTGCTTCTGCTCGCTCATCATCTTCGGGTCGGGTCAGATCGCTGATGGTCAGTGGTGGGCCGTGCTGCTGCTGGTGCTGCTGATGCTGGTCATTACGCTCTTGATCTTCATCATCATTCAGCAGCCGGAGAACCCCAAGCGCCTGCCCTACATGGCTCCCTGCGTTCCCTTCGTCCCGGCCTCTGCCATGCTGGTAAACGTTTACCTCATGCTCAAGCTCTCCACCATCACATGGATCCGTTTTGGCGTATGGTGCTTTGTGGGTAAGTTTCAGGATTATTTTAAATAGACAGGTTTATACAGACGGTATTTTATTTAGATGGGTCATTTCTGATATGCAGGACAGTTTCATATGTGCACATGTGTTTTTTATTTTTTTCAAGAAATTATTAATTTAGAATATAGAAATTAATTTTATTTATGCAATAATAAGAAGAAAAAATGTTTCTTGAGAATCAAATCAGCATATTAGACTGATTTCTGGAGGATCATGTGACACTGTGAAGACTGGCATAATGATGCTGAAAATTCAGTTTCGCCATCACAGGAATTAACTACATTTTTAAAAATTCTAATGGAAATTGTTGAAATATTTCACAATATTACGCTCTGTACTGTATTATCTGATCAGATAAATGCAGCCTTGATCAGCGTAAGTGACTTCATTCAAAAAAGTAAAATCTCAGAAAACCTCAAGGTTTTCAACGATAGTGTAGTTTTATATGTGACCAAATTTTCTAAATAATGAAACCTTGGCAAATTATTATATTTCTTAATATTTTTTTCATCTAATTTAAAAACAATGTTTACACATAGTTTTAATTTGCAATAAAAATATTTTTTCTATGTTCTTAATATAGGGTTCCTTAATGTTTCTTCCATGCTTTGTAATATCGCTAAAAAGTTCCCTTATGATATCATCATATGATATTTAAATAAACCTAATTAGTAATTATCACCAATAGAATTAAATTAATTCTTTCATTTATTTATTTAGTTAATTACTGTAGCTTGTTTAGTTTGTTTCTAAAATGAATATGATAATATTACTTTTGTAATATTAATTTTGTTATGTTTTTATAGAAGCACTTCCTTAAATTACATTTTACAGTAGAATTTACAGAGGTTAAAACTCCTGCAAAGTAATAACCCACATGTTCCTACAGTACTATCAGCCACCACTGATCTGAAACAGTCTCCTCTCTCATATATAAGCAGAGTAATACCTGAACCTTAAACTTGAGGTAAACCTTTGATGAGTGAGAGAAAACATTTGTGCAGTAGCTTATGCATGTGTGCATTGTTTGTGTTGTCTCTGTGTGCTCGTCTCTGCAGGTGTTTTGATCTACTTCGGCTACGGCATGTGGAACAGCACCCTGGAGATCACGGCACGCGAGGAGGAGGCCCACGCCAGCACATACCAGCGCTACGACATGGGTGTGGATGACAGCTTTGCAGTGGATGACGATCTGTACCCTTCTGGAGACGGAGGGCCGTACCAAAGCTGGGGCGCCCATGAGGGCAAAGGTGGGAACCAGAAACAGCAACGGCAGGAGCAGAGCGAGCCTCAGCCTGATGGCCTTGACACGGTGGACAACCACAGGACCTCCTCACACAGCAGGGCCAAAAGCAAAGCTAGCAAACCCAGTCCGGGCTTTGAAGCGCTGGTAGTCGATGACGATTTGGACGATCCCTTGGAATGAGAATGTAATCCGAATGTACTCGCCTGCCAACAACTGCAGAACCCTTGGGCTAGGTTGTTATGTCTCTGCAATGAGTTTGTATTTTATTCCTATTCCTTCATTTGCAGCCCTTTTTCACTTCTGATAGATTGAGAACGCATAAAATGGGATTTAACCTTTAGGAGGCTTTCTTTTAATCACACAGAACCTAAACAGCCTAAATATTCCTTCTTTTTAAAATCAATTTTAACAGTTTTATCCTTAGTTCTCACTTAAGAATGTTATCGAACTCTTCAGCACTTACAGTAAATATGTATAATCTGTTGTCTTTCACTTGAAAGTCCCCCCAACTCAAATTACAGTAACTAGCATGGAATTTATTACCCGGTGAGTAGTTTATTACTGCCCTGTTAGTTATCACACTCCCACAGCCGTTCCCAATGTGAGCGTCTTTCAGCTGTCAGGAGGATGTCCGTTCACAGGTCACTTCCTGTAGTCTGTTAACTCCAACATTATGTGGGGTCGATATCAAATTAGGAAACTTGCCCCTAAAACACTTAAAGCGATTTGCACACTTCTGTAATTCAGTAAGCAGCTAAGTAAGTTTCAATATTGCATACAAAAAGGTTAGTTTTGAGAAGCAAAGATAGAAGATAGCCATAAATGTTGACATGTTATGAGTGACCCAACTGATTCAAAGGCCTCGTTCTCTTCCGCTCTAACATCTAGCCCAAGTGAGGTTTGGACTGTAGGTTGTCACAAATAGTAATTGAACTTTGCTTGCAATAGTGCCTTCATCTGTCAGTGTGTGCTTTAAATATGACCATCAATATGTCCATGCTTGTTTGTTTATCATTTCTGTTGATGCCGTCATATCCATGGGTTTGTTTTCCTGGTGAATGTGCCTGTCAGCCGTCCTGTGTCACCACCGACCATCCATCCATCCTATGTGGCAGTGACTCCGCTTCATTCTTGCAAGCAGGCAGCTCTGTGTAAATACTGACGGTGTGACCACAGTACGATTTGTGTCTCTCGGCTGGTCAGTGTATCCGTTGAAAAAAAAAAAAAAGGTGTAGGAAAACAGAGGGAGAGGAATTTGCATGTGGTGGGGAGCGTGTTGTGAATTTTTTATTTGGCTGTGCTCTTCTGCTCTTCCCCCATAATTCACGTGGCATTGAATTGATCTGTCCAGTCTAACTCTATCTGTGCTACAGCTCTGCCAGCCGAAAAAGGCGAAAAAAACAAAAAAAACCCCAACAAAAAACAACCAAGCCAGGCCTCAAATCCATAAATTCGGAAGATCACATGTGTTCAGAATGCACTGAGCACATCAAGCCATATTGCTTTAAATGTGTCTCCCTCAAATCTTTTGAAATGTTAAAAAACAAAACATTGAGCTAGCTAAAAAACATCGAGTTTAGCTAAAACTAGCTTTATAGAGCTTCATTTTGGGGCCTGGGTTGGTTTTATTCCTTGCATCTGGTCTATGATGTGATTCTTTGTCTTTGCCGTGGCATTTTGCTGAATGTGTAGCATGTTCAGAACAAACGGGCCCAGAGTAAACCTATGTTTGTGAGTATTTGCATGTGTGGTGACCATTGAAAGACTTGATGTAACTCTCAAATGTAGCATTCTGAGAGACGAGGGTAGCAGCCTGCCCACTGTACACCCCTCGAAACCCTCCTATTCCCGAGTGGCCTCTGTTTACAAAGCAAGCCAAAGTCTGCAACCTTTGTTTACTGTATCCGACAGAAGACACCATTTTACTTCCATAGAGTAGAACACCATATAACAGTGTGGAGATGTGAGATATCGAAGAGAAGTATTTTTTTACAGGCATTTCATACCTTCAGGTTCTCCGTTGGGTAGCGTAGCCACCGCCGGTGGGGTTTTGTGGGTTCAGAAGAACTTCTAAAGAAAAGTGGTGAAAGCATATATTTTTAATGAGCTCTTTCTAAAAACGTAACTGGAGACTGGATTTTGATTTCATAGTCGTGATTTAAATAAATGTTAGCACATAAGAATAGACTTAAAGAGGGCAAGGTTTTAAAGGGATAGTTCAGCCCGAAGTGAATATTCTGTCAGCATTTAATCACCTCAGATCTGTAAGATATTTAGAACAATGTTTTTGACGCTGTTTTGGATGCCATTGATGTTCACTGTGGACAAAAACAGTTTTGAGTAAAGTTTGTGAGTAAATAATGACAGAATTTTCACTTGTCTGTGAACTTTACCTTTAAATAAGATTGAAAATCTACGTACAGAAATATTTTATTACAAATCTGTCTGTAAAAAAAAAAAATCTAAAATGTTTCCACTATTGCTTTTAAAGTCAGCTACTATTTGTTATTTGTCTCTGAGAAAAGGTACAGTGTTTGTACTTTGTGACCTATCTTTCCTGCTATCATAGTTTGTTCGGTATTTGTTCAGGAAATGTGGAGATTGGCTTCCCTTGCAAATCTGATCTTTGTTTCTGCTGTATATTTTGGTATGAAGTGGATGTATTCTGGTTTCAATGATTTTTTTTAAAGAATCTATTTATTGTTTCTTCTACTTGTGGTTTTGCTTTCCCGTTGCACTGTGTAATGAGATGTTAATATTGCTTCCATGCAACAATGAAAGTCATTTATTGCAGATCAGATAAGAGTGATTCTTGCTTTTCCTTTCGCTTTAAGGCGGTCTCACACAACCCGAAATCAGAGGTAATAAATATCCTCACATGGGTGGCTTGTGTAAGCCTGCTCGGTTTCCTGTGGGGTGGAGCGCCGAGCCTAGAATAACAGCGATCCGAGGGTCGTACCTGAGCACAAAACAAACATGGTCATACTGGGAGGGCCGCCGCTGGCTATGCAGAGGAATGAGATGAACAGATCGAGACATACTGTTCCATTATCATTGCCGCAATGGTGGTCGATGTATTACAATATGGTTTGGAGATCTCAAAGCATGTTGTTATGTTCAATTCATACAGTTCAGACCCGTCTGTCTGTATGGCGCAGACATCGACACAACCTGAAGCACGCTCCTTTTGTGGGAGGGTCTTCATAAGTGTTATTCCTATGAGGCACTCATAGGACGTCATTTGTGTCATCTGTCATCAGCCTGAATCAGATTTAAATGTGATGTCCTTATATTGTACGTCATCTGTTTTGAGGGGAAGCCTCCCCTTTTTCTGATGCAAAATATCCTGGTGCTAATCCTGGATGTGAGGATGGCGGTAAATGCTTTGATGGTGTGTGGTAGATGGTTACACTTTCCTTATATGCTTAAAAACATGTAAATATTATGCACTTTTATGCTTATGCAAACATATTAGTTGCTTTAATACTCCTAATCCTTATGCAAGAGGTGGTATTAACTCACTGCTCAAAGTATCAGTCATTTCCTTTAAGAAGCCTGTGTTTTCAGAACATTCTGGAAACTGCATATTTTTCTGGTCAGTTCAAGGTTAGTCTCATACTGTAAGATTTTAATCAGTAACATTTTTTTTTTACTGGAGTATTAGGTATCAATTTCCAAGGAAAACCAGTCAAGCTAAAATAAGTGAGTCATGGTTCCTGTATATTCACTTTAGAATATGATTATTCTCTTGCAAGAAGTTGACCCCTTCAGTACTTTGAATAGTGAATTAAGTTGTCCTATGTTTTTGTACAAATGCTGATATACCTTTTCTAAAATTATTATTATTACTATTATAAACATTAAAGGGTCATGAAACTCACCATGAATCAGTTTTCATCAATTTTGAAACTTACATAGAAGTGGGTGTACAAAGAGGCACGTCCTGATTTTGACATGTTCCTGGGTCAACATATTTTGTTGACCCTGGAACAACAATTTCATCCAAAATTTTAGTTTTGACCATATCTCTACACCTAAACCTAACCTTACCCATAAGTAATGCCTAAAATCATATTTAATGATAGATGAATGACACTGATGTACAAGCACCAAACACTGATTGTAAGCCTAAACTTCACAGAAAACTATAAACTGATTTTTTTTTTATATCTGATTGGCTAATCACAATGTTGTGACACGTCGAACTCAGCAAAATCAGGTTCTGCAAAGAGGGCATCTGACAAAGACAAAAATTTCACATCCTGTTGATTCAGACTCAGATGGTTCACTCCCTGTTGACAAAACCTTCATATGCTGATTAGGTATGTTTTCAAGTTGGTCTTTTGCTGGTTTATGTTGGTCCTTTGCTGGTGTAAGCTGGTCCTTTTGCTGGTTTATGCTTGTCACGTGCTGGCAAAGACCAGCATAAACCAGCAAAGGACCAGCTTAAACCAGCATCCCAGCTTCAAAACATACCTAACCAGCATGTGATGTTTTTTTCAGCAGGATAGTCTTTTATGCTCTCATTTGTAGCTTGCTTTATTGTACAAAAGCACAATCAAAACAGTGATTTTATTTAATGCATTTTAAACTAAATATTTTATTGTTACACTTTATTATTTGCATGTTCTTAAATTATTAAAGATGATATGTATTAAACTAGCAGGCTAACTGGCTAGTTGTATGCTAAGCTAGTATGCTGAGCAGTTAAATAATGAGGAAAATTTCACACTCTATAGCTTTGTAAAATTATTATAAAAAATGTAAAAGTGATTAGAGTCACATTTACATAATTAACATATAGCATGAGCCAAATGTGTAAGTTTTCTAATCAGGCACTGAATAGAGCTCACATTAAAAGCCCTTTCAGCCAATGCAGTCATTAGACACATTTATGTTCTTGACACCAAATACTAAAATAGATCGAAAATTCCTAAATGATCTACTTTACTGTTCAAATAAAGTACCATGTATATTATCTGCAACACACAGTATTTATTCAATTCTTTAAAACATGTGTTAGTGTTTCATGACCCTTTCAAAAAGTGCTAAACTACTTCTCTCTACTGAAGGCTGTATTAACAAGATTTTTTTTTTTCCTGATTCCTCTGCTATTAACAATAATTCTTAATTTTCCTGATTCCTCTGCTATCTCTTCTGCATCTGTCTTCCCTTCTGCTTTTAGGTTATTTGCAGCCAAATCTGGAAAAGAAAAATACTGTAGATTCCAATACTAATAATAATTTTTTTCATTGAATCTTCTTCACCCCAACCTACCTCTAACCAAAGACTGAACGTTTGAGATCTACGAAAAGCAATATTTGACATCTAAACATCACCCTACACAGATAAATCATACTGTAGTAAATAAATTTGCTGTTTTTTTTTTTTTACATAATGTATAAAACATTCAGTTGTTAATACCTCATTTTTGACTGTATGCCCACTAAAACTCCATGTATCACAGGAAGCGTTCAGCGCAAGGACCCCAACCAGAGAACAAAGACGGAGACTCTTCGAAGCATAAATCTTCCTTTATGACCAAATGTGGCCGTTAACCTTTAATCAGCACTGTCTGCCAGTCATTGAGTTGCCCATTGGTCGTAATGAGGCATGTTTCTCATTGGAGTTGGAGAAATCGATATGCGTACATGTCTTGGGTGCCTGAACTGTATGTGCATCTTGAGTGCTTTTAGTGAGAATGAATGAGAGGTTTAATGATGATGCACTACACCTCCCTGGGCATCTGACAGCAGACGTTACATTCTCAACAGTATACAGTCCTGCTGAGAGCAGTTTAGTTTCCCAGCACAGAGGGTTTATTTATAAAAATGACATGTTACCTATAATCAAAAAACACAATTTTACAGGCATTTTCACATGGACAACATTGTTTATTACAACAAATTTAATACAAAACTGCATACAAGTATTACAATAAATAATATTGCTAAATAATTACTGCTTTGGTCGAATTTTGGTGTAGCTGTGTTTGGCCGGCTATTCTGAAATGAATCAAAACGAAAATATAGCTGTACAAACAGACTGAAATAAACTGAAAGATTCAGAATAAAAACACTGGCAATACTGTTAGTATTCATATAAAAAATGCAAAAATTCTTTCTCACTACAAAAAAAATGGCACATTGTACTGAGCAGAATCAGTAGAAGAAACACTGAATCCTTCACTGCAGGTCCTTCACCAGTAACTGTCCTTTCTTATGTAACAATTGGGTGTCTAACCCTGCTGCCGTGTCAAAAGGTCAGATTGCAGCTGTATGATAACTATCCAAAGAGTCACCACTGTAGATAGAGATATTGATGAAACAAGAAACAGTGGAAAGAGAGAGAGAGAGCAAAAACAGAGTAGAAATCTGAGTTTCTCAGATCTGAGCAGCAATGCCAAAGCTCAGACGTGAGCACTTTTGGCATGGTTAGTGGAGGCGGGGCCGGAATGAGCCGGGCCCTGTTTGGAGTAGTAGAATCGATTGTTTTCAGTGTATGTAGCAGGGGTGTCCACTGAACAGCAGGTGATCATACAGCCTCCCAGCAAACAAAGTGCAGTGCCCACCCAACCCGAATACAGGGAGAAGCCGAAGGACATCAAGCCCCTCTCGTGATGGGCCCCGATGGGAAACCACACGGTGGAGACAACGCCGCAAAAAGCTGAGAAGGACAAGACACACATAACATTAAATTATAGCCTTTTTTGTTATATGTTGCATTCTGACATTAATATAAGTGAGAGAAAGACACATTAGATGACTTAAACAACTGTCCTGGCTCTTTTTGTGGATTACAGATTTACTAATCTAAATGAAATCTGACTATATGAGTATATTTAAAGCTAAATAGAGTTTAATACTGATAAAATTGGTCTGGTTATTACAGAAATGAAACATTTTCTCGTTTTCTACATGTGTATCATCACTACAGATTACTAAGTGACATGCTAAGGGTATCTTATTGTACTTTTTCTGAGCGTAATATGAGCTTTTACCAATACAAATAAAAGCTTACCAGTCAGCAGTATTATGGTTCCTCCGAGCACTGATCGCTTGTTCTTGGCGCTTTCTGGTTCACTTCCGATGTTAATACAAGACATGGACATGAGCACGAGCGCGACAGCAGGCAAGCCGAGAATCGATGCTGTGACCATTAACGCTCGAGACGTCTGGATGTACGCTTAAAAAAAAAAAAAGAATTTTAAAGACATTTTATTCTCAATTTCATAGTACTAAGACAATTTAGTTAATTAATAAACTATACTTATATATGTGATATATATGCACAGTCACACAAAATAGTTCATGTAAAGATGCTGTAGTTTTTTTTAAATATCAAATAAAGCAAATTTTCGTTATGCTAAAATATTAAATATTGAAACATTATTTTGTAATGGTTTTCATCTTTAATCCAAAAAAAAAAAAATATTAAAATAAAGTTTTTAACACATTACTAACTTCTTATTTTACACGTACCTGGTAGCTCGAGAATCTGCGTGAGTGTGCTGCAGTGATACAGCGCAGTAGAGATCACACAGTTTGCCCACAAACCTTTGGCCTCCAGTTCATCCATCTTCTTACAGGTGTTCAAGTTATATTTACAAGTGGCTACCCATTCATTAGTGGCAGTGGCGATGATAAGTCCGATCCAACCAAGAAAACTCATCACAAAACCCGTGAACTGTAAGCAAGTATTTGCCATTGTGTAGAATGTGCGCAAAAAAATGTGTCCAATATTTGGGAAAAAGTACTTTTTGAAGTAGTTGATAATCAGAAGAACTAAAAGCAGACAGGTTACTTGGCAGAATTTAAAGGTGGTAATATCCAGTTATGTTAATCCATTGCGTAAAAATCATGTTGAGTTGTAAGATCCTTATGTTGCGCGGTATTCCAAGCTGATAGAACTTGAGAGAACCGTTAGTCGAGCTTTTATAGTGGAACCACAGAGACAAAAGAACTGTCAGCCAATCACATGAGTACAGACACTTCCCAAGGTTAGTCCTTATCTCTTATTTTTCACTCTCCTCTTTTTTTCCTTTCATGTTTATAGTCTGTAATGTAATACTAAATAACAAGTATAGAACGTGTAAAAGTGACAAATTACGTTTTACAAATTACTTGTCAATATGCCAAGTAGTGTAAAGAGTTATATTTGCTCAAGTGGCTTTGATAATAGTACAGCACCTCTGACTTCATCATGTCATTGCTGGATTTGTGATACATTCTGCCCTCTGGTGGCTGATTTCTCAGATGTGTGGATCATTTATTTATTTGGGAGCAAACCAAAAATGTTTTAATACACCTTGTCTACTAATAATAAAAAAAGTTAGGGTTAGTGTTTATGTGTTTAAAAAGGGAAGAAAACACATTAATAATAAATACAATGCAATGTATTTTTAAAATCATAATTTTGTTTTTTTCAAATATATAAAAAGATCTTTCAACAACGACATTTCCATAAAAACAGATACTCTTTCACCTCTGTCTTTGTGATACTGTTTTTCTTTTACACTTTACAAGTACTGTATGTATTTAAAATATTATTTGGACAGAGTCAACATTTATGTGTGCATCTAAAATGAATATTGAATTATTTACATTTTATCTGAACTTTTTAGTGGCTTAAAGAAATAGTTTAACCAAAACTTAACATTTTGCTGAAAAAGTACCCACCCTCAGGCCATATACAAGATGTAGATGAGTTTGTTTCTTCAAGAGGAAGATTAGGAGAAATTGAGATTTACATCACTTGCTCACCAAAGGATCCTCTGCAGTGAATGGGTGCCGTCAGAATGAGAGCCCAAACAGCTCATAAAAACATAAGAATCCACAAGTATCCACATGACTGCAATCCATTAAATAACCTATTGTAAAAAGAAAAGCTGTGTGTTTGTAAAAAAATAAATAAAATAAAATAAATAATAATAATAATAATAATATAATGATGACAATGATAAATTAATCAAGATTTTTTAAACATCAGATCATTGTCTCTGTATAAACATCAGTCCAAACCAGTTCCAAAGAAAAATCTTAGTGGATTTTGATGGGAGAGGACAACAGAGGATTGAATTTTTCACCGGAGAAAGCATTATTATTGACTGGTATTTTGACCAGAAGTGACAATTTATAGTTAAACGCCTTAATTATGTATTTATTCCTTACAAACGGTTAGTGTGGTGTAATGCTAAATTTCTCCAAATTTGTTCTCATGAATAAACTAAATATGCATCTTGTATGGTGTAAGTGTGGGTCATTTTTTTTTTTATTCATTTTTAGGTGAACTATTTCTTTACGATATTAATATTGATGTTATTTTTTATAAAACATAAAGTGGCAGGACCTGGAAATCATTACTGAAGGTGAGCTCTGAAACACGTATGCATTGACTGTGTGACCTACGTATGATGGATATAGAGGACATGCAGGCTAGAGGGAATCAGTGCTCAGTCTTGAGTTAATCATCCAGGCTGATAAATCACAGGGGCATGCGTTGATCCTGTCTGAGATTGCAGATGAAGAAACAGAAGGGGGAATTGGATATAGAGATATCAGCAGTGTTCCGTTGGGAAATGGATGAGTTTTCTGTGTGATCTGATGTAGATGGTCAAAAAAGGGGGTCTAAGGGCTGATCTTTGAAGTACCGTATATACCGGTGATTGAGGATGTGGGTGGTCGAGGGCCACGGTCCTTAGTATAGGACCTGTTTTCCAAGACTATAAACAAAGATCTGACTTATCACTGCCAGCGTGGATTTTGACAATGTTGAAAGCTCCAAAAGAATAGAGTTATGATGCTATGTTACGTATGACCTTTTAATGTTTTGGTTGCAGCAAAGAGTGTAGTTTTCCCTTTGTAGAACCACCCCAGATTTAATTTGTTTTCCTGAAGCCTAAGGGCTTTTGTTAAAGAAAAGAGACATGATGCAGGTCTTTGAAGTAACTGTTTGATCTGTATCTGCTTCTAAATAAACACTAAGGTTGCCGGGCAAATTGTTTCTCGAATCTTTCGTATTTGACATTTGGCGATGTGCAGTACATTCTCTTGGGGTTTCTTCTTTGTTAAGAATGTGGTAATCGATTACAAAGTCCACATAACAATCATCCAACATCACATAATTTATTTTGCCATCAGGTACTCCATGTCTGCTCTGCTTGAAGTGAGAAATTAGTATGTGCCCCTCGTTCATCCACTAGGGGGACTCGTTTGACTTCAAACACCAAGGATGCCTTTAATACCTGGAGACAGCTATCCTTCAGTATTTCTACTGATCTTTTTGACATTTACGTGGTTGTCTAGTTATTAGTAAATGAAAAGTGTGACAAAAGGCTGTTAGTAATAGTAACAGAAGTACAAGAATATATCTATAATATAACATATTTTGGTGACAAAAGTTCTAACGTACAGATTTTTAGGGAAACACACAACAAGACGTTCCAAGCAGGTCCGGACCACATTATAGTTTCATATTCATATTAATTTCAAATATCCTTCCTTAAAGCATACAAAAAAGACACTAGACAAAGACACTATCAAATAAATACACCAATCAACATGATAAAATGGCATACTATTTAATTCTCATACATTTTGTTCTATTTTACTATTTTAATCAGTGTGTAGACAATATTTTCATTTAGGAATTAGCAGATGCTTTGGATGATGTGTCAAAAACCTGACAAATATCTTGAAACCAAACATCTGAACAATGTCTTTAGGTGTGGAAAGTGTAACAAAAATGGAATAATAATAATTCAACAGCCCATAGTAAATTATTCCTTACATATCTGCATTAGTGCTGTCAAACTGTGTATGCATATATATATATATAAATACAAACACATGCATGTAAATATGTTATGTTTATATGTTAAATATATTTATATATAATATAAAACATAATAATATATAAATGCATGTGTAAATGTTTTCAAACTATATACTGTGTGTGTGTATTTATATATACATAATAAATCTACACAGTACACACACATATAATATCTAAACAAACACTTTTTTTAAATGTGATGAATTGCGATTAATCTTTTGACAGTTAAATGAAGTTACATCAAATAGACCTATATATATTTAAGGCAAGCTTGAATGACAGTCAGACCTTGACCTCTGCTTGTTTATGTTAATCTCTTTCAAATATTCTGAGCGTGTTCTAATCTAATCTTTAGCTTATGCTTCATTCCTTGCCGTTCAGCCTCATTGTTGTGGAGACATTCCATAACCTGAATAACAATAGCAGTTTTACATTCATTTCAAAAGTCTTCCCACTCTTGGTCTAATCAGGAATGAATTAAGTGGATAACATCTGATATTTCCCGCATTTCATTGAATATGCAGGTCTTCTTTTGTTTACCTTATTAGACCCCTGCTTGTGAATGTAATAAGCTGTCAGAAACACCCTTGTTCCTCTATATCAGTCATTCAGTTGAGCCTCAGGGGGTTGTATAGAAATCGCCTCACAAAGATCTCAGGCAATTCATCATTTGCTTCAGGAACATGGCAGCATTGGAATATGAAAATTAAGCTAATGAAATGGGCTCTGACATCGGCCTGACAGTGCAAGATGATCAAAATGTATTGCATAACTGAGTTGTGCTGTGTAAGCACCTTGCTGGGTGGACCAGGACATCTTTATGTCACCAAAGGAGGAGACATGTGATCAAATCATTGAGGCTTTTATCTCTATCACTGAATTACATCCCTCATATCAGTCCTAATACATAGGCAGCAGCTCTGTTGTGAGCAGACGTGAGACATCAGTAACAGCTTGTGAATATTCCTCAGGCAGATACAGACACCAGTCTTCAGTGCCACTGCAGTGATTGATTTTGGGAACATCAAAACCTTTGTTATTGACTTGACACTCATATGGTTTTCACCGCTGATGCAGTGTTCAGTGATAGAGTTCACCATCTTCATCACGAGTATCTAAGCGTGATTTTAAGTGCACAAGAAAATGTCAGCCATAAAGTGTCAATATCAAAAGCAGCATAACCAGTCGTTGAGGAGATTTATTAAACAATCAGCATCCCACATAACGTTGATCTATGGTACGCTTCTGGCAATTCATCTTATATTATGGGTAGAGCACATTAGTTTGGGCTCTATTCAAATGAAATGGCATTTAGACACTAGGAGTCATCCTATAAATAAATGTGTAATTTCATGCACTGTCTCTCATTATATTCAAATATATTCTTTCGTGATGGGACATTTGCTTGTTGTGTCCGACCTCCTCCCTTCTATCTGAAGGTTATCTCACTCTTTAACACACAATGTGTTTGCTACATATAGCCTATAGTATATGCAAGCAAGTCCCAAAGTTAATGTGTTCCTAGGTCAACATACTTTGTTGACCCTGGAACAACATTTTAATTCAAAAATATAGTCTTGACCATATCTCTGCACCTAAACCTAACCTTACCAATGAGTAATTCCTAAAATCATATTTAATGATAGATGAATGACACTGCTGTACAAGCACCAAACACTGATTGTAAGGCGAAAAGTATGAACTGATTCTTCAAATCTGATTGGCTAATCACAATGTTGTCCCAGGGTCAAGAAGGTTGTTGACCTAGGAACACGTCAAATTTAGGTGGACATAAATATAGGCTACTTACATCTTTCAATTATTTGTAAGCTTTAGAATCTCAAAGCATTTAAGTGATGTTGAAGTTTCGGGAAGAGCGTGAACGCATGATTAGCCACGACTGGCACCACATTTCTCAATCATTCCTTTTCCGTCCCGTCCAATCAAATCTACAAGCCTCCTCCTTAAATAAGCTCACTTCCTTCCCTTCTTTATCTCGTTACGCATCCCTCCTCCGCCCCTTCTTTGCCTCGTTCCGCACCTTCCCACACGGGGGGCACTCAGGGTTCGAGCCGGACGCTGAGCTCAGCCCTCGCTAGGGTTCAAACTACTAGGGCTCGGAGTCCGCCGATCTCCCGACTCGCCCCCTGGACAGCACGCCAAACATGCTTTAATATTATTATCATAAGGAAGCGCAAACTCGTGATAAACAGTATTTAAAATACTAGGCTAACTACTACTTATAGTTTGCCTATACTTTGAGCAGACTTGATGAATTCACAAATAATAATTAATTAGCGAATTGGACTGATTTGTACTGATCCATTTGCATTTTTTTAGTCACCACCAATCTAATGAATTAGTCGCAGCAGGTTTTTATTGCTAAATTAAAGGGTTAGATCGCCCAATTTGAAAATTCTGTCATTAATTACTCACCCTCATGTCGTTCCAAACCCATATGACCTTTCATCTTTAGAACACAACTTAAGATATTTTTGATGTAATCAGAGAGCCATCTGACTCTGCATAGACAGCAATACAACTGAAATGATCAAACAGTCCATGTGACATTAGTGGCTTAACTTTAGTTACCCTTTCAGTCGAATCACTTCGACGTTACATATGGGAACTCGCCAGAGAGACCAACTTGCCTTTGAGCTTTATACAAAAGGCCAATGAAATTGGCGTGCATTTGATTGCGCTCAGGTGCACCTCATCACTGTG
>JAUMHE010000043.1:9462027-9479422 GCA_032359235.1 Enteromius mattozi
TCTCCAATATTTTGAATTTGAACTGCAATACCTAGTTCAACCACTCGGTGTCAATCCTACATACGGCTCCTTTAAATTATAAATTTATCCTCAAGTTAATTACATTTTTTTCAATTATTAATGGATAATTAATCATGTCATTAATCCTGGGACACATTACGCGTCGTGCATCATATATTAGAATCTTTTCTGAAGCCCACCGTGGAGCAGGCCTACCGTCAGCCAGGCTTTGAATCAGATAGCGTGTTTCACTGAAGATATTTTAGCATAAAGCCTGAAAAGATTACTCTTTACTTGTGATGTCCTTTGCACGTTTCAAATGCTATCAGTCAACATTCTGAGAGCAGCTTTGCATACGAAGCGCCTAGATGAGGCCGGGCCGAGCGGGCTGCATATACAGAGAGAGGATTTTAGTGCACTTCAGGCTGACTGTGGATGGCAGCTCTCACTGCCTAGTGCTTTCCTTGCTAATTGAGCAAAACGCAGCGCACGGCGCACGTCTTATGGAAGTAATGCTAATGAACTTCTTAGCGATCTGAAAGTTTTAACATGGCTCTGTACATTTATTTACATCACAGTTAAAAGGATTTTTGAACACTGTTCCAGAGAGTGTGAGAAATGAAGATTCAGGGCATGTTGGTTTGAACAAATTGCTCCCAAGCATAGTTTATATTTACTGTAACTGTGGAACTTATTTTGGCAGAGGTGCCAGTGGGAAGGCATCTAATCTGTGTCCATTTTACTTCTTGTGAAAAGGTCTCATCTGGCCTTCGGAGCACTAATAGCATTCAGACTTGTTGCAATTAAACAGAAAAGTTAACGTTAACCTTTTCTTATCAGGCTGACTTAACCGAAGTCAATTAAGTAGGCACTTTTTGGATGAGCAGCAGGAACTTATCATTCGATTTTCATTATACTTTTAGTTTTTCTATAGATCATTATTTAGATAACTCTCCCAAAGGTATCTAATTATGATATTAATACATTAAATACATTTTAATCAAATTTTAGCTTTTAGTGTTATTACATAATTAACATAAGAAATAAAAAAGTAATTTGTTTTTAGTAATTTTTTCCCATCATAAAATTGTTAAATGGGTTTTAAAAATGTTGTTCAAGGGGATAAAAAAAAATTTGGTCTCATTTTATATTAGGCAGCCTTAACTACTTTAAATTATTCAATTAAATTATTCAATTAATAATTTGGTACAATGCACTTATGTACATGCATGTTTTATACTGTACTTATATTTTTAAAATAATTGCATGCGATAACATCTAATTACATATAAAATTACACTGTTGACTCATTCCTTACACCTTAACCCACCCTTAAACCTACCCAAACCTATCCCTAACCATACCCGTATCCCACTTCAATAGCAGCAAAAGTGTTTTGCAATACAATATGAACACAATAAGTGTATTGTACTTATGTTTTGATGCAAATACATAGTAAAAGCCACCTAATATGAAGTGGGACCGTACTTTCTATCCCAATTCTGTTTGCACACACAACAAATAGTGTAAACATTGCAGTTTATAGTCCAACATGTCAGTTTCAGATTCAGAGAACTTAGGACGGGGATACCCATTTGTCCAATCAATGGCAGATTTGATTATTTATTTATATTTTGTTTACTGCTTGGTATTAAGGCAGAATAACATACTACTGTAACCAAACCTTGTGAGGATGACCCAGACCTTTGAGAGTTACTAAGAGCGCATTCCTGCTTTGTCAACATTCAGTAGAAAAAGTAGTAAAGTCGGCAATACCTGGGCTCCAAAAATAAGAAGGTCTCCAAAAAACAAGGTCTTGATGTGACTCATTTAAGTAATCAGACATATATTTGCAGGTACCTAATCATTGATAAGTTTTTGTGGAAGTATACAGGAATAATCATATTGCTGTATTTTACATGTTTTTGCACATTTTTTGAATGTATATGTATTGTAATCATTGATGTATTTGGTGTTTAGTCATGTGATTTGGAGCACCTGTATAAAAAGGGTGGCACACTATCAGTCATTTGTCTGATGAAGAGCCTGTGTGCTCGAAACGTAACCTGACATGCGTGATCTGTTTTAAGTAATAAAGACTTTTTGATATTTTTGGAGCCCAGGTGTTGCCGACTTTACTACTTTTTCTACTGGATGTTTCTTTGGTCGAGCACCCTTTTTCAGATTGATGTGTGTGCTTTTGGTTCATTGTTGCTTTGTCAACATTACAACCTTAAGCACAGCACTAAATCAGAGCTCCTCGAGGACTGTCTTTGCAATTATTCGAAACTTTTTGTGCACTGAAGTTTATTCCTAAGATGTTTTAAAGTTCACTGCTGGAATATCTGAAATGATATATCTAATTCCCAAGCAGGCAGCTGCGCATATTTTGCCAGCCTTTGTAGCGATTTCCGTTTAATGAAAAAGTAATAGATGAAGCTTTATGATTGTAATCTAACTTCCAGAGTAATACGTCAAACTAATGTCCAAAGAATTGGTTAAACTCATTGTTTTGCTGTCTGACAGCTTTCACACCTTCACCGCAGACTCTTTCCTCTGGCGTGCGCTGCTGGATGTTTAAGAGTCTGTTCTGGTGAATTTGGACAGGATCATTTGGTAAATCACCTCATTCATAAACTCACATTTCCCCAAATGGCTTTCATTTTCAAATATTACTTTATCGCCCAGTGGGAGTGCGCATTGCACTATTCACCAGACCTAATGTGAGTGATTGCTCCTATTATAAAGTGTAAAAAAAATATTTTGATTTCAAAGCCTCATTACATTGCTGTTTTCTATCCTATGGAGTTCTAAATTTATGGGCTTTCCTTTCACTCAAGGAATTGGACATTTTTGCAGTGTCATATTAGGGTCACTGTGGAGCAAACAAGATTTGGAAACGTTATCAAGACTAATAACAGGTCAGAGTCTAGGCAGCTAACATTTAATAACACAGAAATGCCATTATACTTTAGATGCAAACTGGGCGCAGCGGTGCACACAGGACAGTGATGTAGTGATATACACAAAAAAATGTAACAAGCTGCAGTAACAAGGAAAAAAAAAAAACTTTCCGCCCTTGGAGAGGAAAACAATCACAGTTTGGGGCAAAATGCTCACACTGGCAGCTGCTGAAAGAGCTGAGCTTTGGGTTTCTTGGCTTTGGTTTCTCTTTCATCATTACACCATGTAAAGTTTTGATTCCTGTACCACAATATGCACAGTTAAGATAAGAAAATTAAAATGCTGTTTTGGTCACAGCTTTTGACACATAGCATTTTTAGCATTCTGATCTCAGTGCAATTGATTACCACTAATCATGCCTAATTCATAAAGTAATCAATTAACCTTGTGATTCATAAATTATTAAATCACAAAGCAAAATAAATACAAATATGTAGCAAATAAATACAAAGTTTCTACATAATATAAGCACTGATATATCTATCTATATATATATATACATACAGTTTGATTGTGTGTGTGTGTTTGTGAAGAGTTCACATAACTGTTTTTTAACAATTCTCAAAAATCATGTTTTTTCATTGTGCATTCCAATTAAATCACAATAAAACACAATAAAAACATGATTTTTGAAAATGTAAAAAAAGGACTTATCTGTTTTTGCAAATAAACTCTTCATATAGGCCTACACACACACACACACACACTATATTAAATTATCCTTGTACAAAACTGCATAGTAGGTATGTTTATTTTGAATAAGTGCTTTGCAACTGTTCAAATAGCTCTAAATAGTACAAATGTAATCTGGATTGTCTTTTTCTGTCTTTTTCACCTAATATATCATAAGGAAGTATGCATATTTGAATGTAGCCAGAGACATATAGACATAAAGACAGTCATACAGAATCATAAGTAACACCGTGTCCTAACTACACGCGACGTGACGTGACGCCACGACACGCGATAAAAAGGTATCTTTTCCATATTAATCAGAGATTCAAAATTTTTTAATTACAAACTGTTTCTATTTCCGCAACGTCGCGGCTGGAACAACACCATACAAACTATATGACAGTGGATAATCTCAGGTGATTATGTGCTTTATACAAAGTTTAGCATGGCCAGTAATATCATAATTCGTGACCTTAAGTGGGCTTAAGTTAACTTCCGGTCTGTGTTTGTTTATCGGTCTGGTTAGTGCCGCCGGCTACAACCACGTAATGCATGTTTAAAGCTCAAACTGAGGCGTGGATGTTTTTATATCACTGTATTTCTGAAGGAAGACCGTCTTAAAAAAATGCTATTATCATGTCATCTTGCAGCGTTTGTAAGCTCAGAGCTGCTTTGTGTAAGCTGCTTTCGTTTCTCGTTCTTAAAGCACCTCCTGCTGCCAGAGAATGAGTTTGCATTTTTAATAAAACCGTCTACATATTTTGCTTGTTATCAAAAAATAATCTACTCTAGAAAGACTTAGCTTTTGTGCTATTGATTCTACTGGAAGTTAAGTTAAGCCACAAAAGCATGCATGCGCAGTAACGAAAGCCACAGCAGACCGTTTACCTCAGATTTTGAAAATAAACAAAAGCACAGAATGACCGTTAAAGCTGTAAAATCACTACGAACCAACGAGTGTATTCCATAACAGAGATGTTATCAGTTACTAATGTGGATTTGATGATGTTAGAAAGATGATGTTTCGTCTCAAGAGCAGTGTGTTTTCAGAGAGAGCCCGTCCACACACGCTTCTAGTATATGATATACATTTGATTGATTCTGTCACGTCGCGTGTAGTGTGGACACCCAATAAGGGTTAAAAGTTGTCATACATGGTGGCTTGGGTTTTAAATCATACACTGATGAGTTTAAAATTAGCTCAGTAGTGGACACTGTGCATCAGAAGTTTCTTTTCTTTCATGTTTTAATTGTTATCATAGCAAATCAGAAATGTAAAACAAGACGTGAGGCACTTTGATGATAATGCAGCGATTATGAAGAGCTGCCATCTATCTGCTTATCTGATGCTGAAGTGAGCCTCGGGTGCAGTTGGAGACTTGGGATGTCACACATTTGCTAACACACGCTTATGCCTAATAATGTGGCTAACTAAACACAGAGGGGGCACCACTCAATATGGCAGATAGAGCAAGTATTTAAGCATTGCTTTCAAGCCACATGAACACTTTGTGAAGCATGATAGCTAGTCTTGGCATCACATATATAAGCTGCTCACCCTTTTTAATTATGCTAAACCCTTTTTTCTAGACTAATTTACATAAATAGTGTAGATACATGAGCATAAATCACTCCTCAGGTCATAATACCCCAAACAATTTATATGTATAATAATATATTGCATAAATCACTTCTTTATTCCCACATGATCCTCTTCAGATGTCACTCTGAGATCCAAAGAGAGCCTCATTTTAATTTTGTAATAAGACTTGTTTTTTTGTTGTTTTTTTGCAAGCCTGTGTAGGTATTTCAAAATTATTCATGTTGGCAAATCTTTAGCTGTTCCCACAGTGGTGTTTCTTAATTAAGTTACTGTCATTCTTAATAGAGGAGAAGCAGTATTGATGTACTTTTCCCTCACATTTCTCTCTGCCATCGTATCGAGGCAGAATTTTATATCAAGATAAGCAGTTTTTTACGACATTAAAGCACTTTGGCACAACACTGTGTAACTAAGAAGATAAAACAAAAAAACCAAAAGTTGATTAGAGAATAAGGATGAGTCAGGATGGTTGACTAGTCGCCCACAAACCAATTACTGAATTAGTGAGGTCGACAAGGTCTGATTTTATTTTTTGTAGCTTTTTTTTTCAGATCAGATTTTAACATTGCAAACATCTAGCCTCAGGGAATTGGACTTTAAATTCATCTCTATTAAAGCACTGCATCAAAACACAGCTTCTGTTAACAAGTCTGCATAGAAATGTCAAGACAATTACTATCGGGCTTCAGATCACCTGATGTGAACAATGTCCTATTATTTAGCAGAATCCCAAGGTTACCATTTTTGTGTTGGCTCTGATATTTGTGTGATATAAAAGGTTATAGATATTTAGCCTAATTATTTGTTGAATATCTGACATTTACGGTACTCTTTAAAATGGACCGTGGTCTCTGCTGTTTTTTAAATGTTATACATGCAGATAGAAATTTTAGACTGTTGCGTCATGTTTTGCACCCCAAATGTTGTGTTTTTGATGTGCCATGTCAAGTTAAAAATTGTTTTGCTTTTAGAAACATGTCTTGACACCTGAGTTCTGTTTCATTCTGTTACGCTCCCTCAGGCTGTTTCTCAAGGCAAGACCCAAGGGCTCAAGATTTGGCTTTTAAACATGGCTCCGTTAGCCCCTTCTGCCAGTTGTCATAGACCATCTGATTCTTTAAAACGTCTTTCAGCATTAATAGCCTTTCGAAATTAGCCTTTAATTCTGATGAAATGGTAGATATTTTACCAGAGCACTTAAATGTGGGTTCCTATGGGTTTTCTTACCTTCTGCCTTTCCATGTCACAGCTCAGGATAATTACTCTGTGTCAGTTGCAGTGCCCTGACAAAAACCCATGTGGTGGAAATGACCCAAAAACATATTACACAGGGTTTCCTTAAAGGGATAGTTCAAAAAATCTAATTTCTGCCATAGCTGACTGTAAAACATAAAAGAAGATATTTTGAGAAATGTTTCAGTGTTGTGTTGTGTACAATAGAGCCTTTTCACAAGATTGTGAAAATGTGTTTCTACAGTCATCAGCCTCATGAATCTTCAAAAGTTTTTTATATTAAGATTAAAAATAAAAATGAAAATAAAAACAAAAACATTCCCTGTTGAAAAAATCAGCATATTCTGGTTAGGTAGCCTGTGTTTTTAAGGATGGCTGCTGGTTTGAGCTGGTTCAAGCTGGTCCTTGCTGGTCCTGAGCAACTAGTTTTTCTTTTGCTATTTGAGCAAATGGGGATGCAAAAAATATGTTTGTGGTACTCTCCCATTCACTGCTCTTGGAGAAACCCGGAAATGTGAAGAAGGTCTATGAAAGTCAATGGTAACCAAAAGTTTCTCACACACACACACACACACACAAAAAGTAATGCAGGTTTGGAACAGTTATATGTGAGTAAATGAATCAGTCATTCTGTCAACTCACTGTCTAGTAAATTATGAAAATTAGTAGTTTTGCACATCCCTGCTATTCAGCGGACGTGTGTCTGAATCCTCGGTCACCATTTTCGTAATTTCGTAAAATGAAATGCAGAATGTGTAAAACATTCCATAATTTCAAAATTAGGTACCTAACTATCGGAGCAGAAATCATTGGGTTTTACTAGAGTTTAGCGTCTGTTTCAGGAAGATAGGCAGTAATTTCCAATTTCTCTGGTCAATTATGGTTTGTTTATGGATCAGGTGCCGTTGCGGTGTGAGAGTGACAGATAGATTCAGCATGTCCGTCCTTCACACCTGCACCGTAATTTGATGGCCAAACTACTGTTTGTATTAGTCTGCAAAACCTGTATGCCGCCGTATTAGATATTAATGAAATGTTACTCTACAGCATTTGGACCATTTATGAGATGTCAGGTGAAAAAATAACACCCATTTATTTCCCCCCGATGTTAAGACAGATTGTGAAAATTGCTTGCAAGGTGTGGGAAAAGTGGAAATGGAAATAGACATTTCCCGCTAAACTTCCAAGACGGGGAGAACAAATCAAACTGCTCATGCTGCTCAGATGCTGTCAGCTTGTGGATCCATTTAGACGTGAGAAGGGTAAAGTCCTACCGGGCGCAGGTATTGTTTAGAGGAGCAGCTGTTTTCAGATCGATTGAGCAATGAGAGGCCTGAAGGCTGAAAGTTTGCCTTCACATAGAAGCTGTTTGTTTGTTTGTTTGCTTGTTCGTTTGCTATTCATCTGGCATCACCTGGATTTACTGGTAAATAAAAGATAAGTCTGCCCCCGTTCTCTCTTCTTATCTAAGCCCCCATATGTACACAGCACAACCCTGGGACCCCCTTGGTCCGTTTCTGTTTTTTTAAGCCCTATTCTTTTGTTTCAGCAGAGCTGAGACCAAATGAATGGCGTGTTTTTATCTTTCTTCTTCAAATTCATCTGGTTTGGCATCACCGCATGGAGTCGTAAGCATGCGTGCTAATTCGTGTGCCCTAAGTAGCAGTGAAAGTCACAGGGACGTGTGTCAGAGCCGCTGGCAGTAATGGTATTCCAGTCACACAGGTTTTAACTTTGCGTGGGGACTCCTCTTCAGCGCCGCAGCCCCGTGCTGCTCACTCGCAGCCCCCCACTAAGTTCAAACAGTCACTCTCCTCCTCATAACACCCAAGCATCCAATCTTTCACTCTCACGGCACATTCATGCATGCCTCCCTGTCAGTCCACATCAAAAACAGCAGAGTGTCTGTGTAGAAATGGCCAGGAGCGATTTCAGATGAGAGCTGACGGCTCTTCCTTACTGTTTTAGTATCTGGTTTTTATTCAAGTGATTCAAATGTTTCCAAGATTGCATCAATACGAGTGTTGTGTTCGGTGTTCTTGAGTATGAGGTCATCATAAGTTCAGAGTAAGTAATATATTCCTCTATTTGCCTATAAGGCAGCTTTGGGAGATGGAAGTCACAGGAGATCTAACACTCTCCCCAGACTTCCCTCTTACTTATTCAAACGTAAAGTCATTAGGGAATACAATACGCATTTGCAGCCTGAGGATATCTGTATTTTTTTGGTGGGGTTTGTTTTTTGTTTTGATGAGTCAGTGTGGAGACATTATCTAATTGCAATTCTATTTCTTTATTTCTTTTTTAATACAAATTGTAATTGCAATGTAAAATGTGTGTGTACATGTGTTTAAGCTAAACTTTTTTTTTCTAATAAAAATTGTATTTGCAATTTCAAATGCCTTTTTGTTTGCTCCAGGTTTGTTGTGTTTGTTTGTGAGGCCGCACAATTTAGCCAAAAATGAATATATCATGACTATAAATAAGTTATTATTATTATTATTATTATTTAATTTGATTAATAGCCTTTTATTACTAAAGAAAATAAATATTATACAAATTGTAAATATTACTATACTAATATTTCATTTTAAAATAGTATTAAAATAATCAATAAAAATAATATACAGGAAATATTTCAAATTACAATATTTATATTTATGGCTACTTAACTGTTAAACCACTGAGCAGGGTGCTCTTATAGCAGAGGTGCAAAACAGCCCTGCAGAGTTTAGTTCAAATTCTGCTCCAAAACACATACCATGTAGTTTTCAAATAAGCCTGAAGGAATTGATTTGTTGTATCAGGAGTGTTTAATTAGGTTTGAAACTAAACTCTGCTGGGCTGTAGTCCTCCAAGAACTGAGTTTTACACCCCTGTCTTAAAACTTCTCTCTTGTGGACAACATCTTATTTATAAGCACTTCACATTACAAGTTTGGAAAAATACATGTTACAAGCAACCACAACGTTACCAAACCAAAAGGTTAGTTCACTCCAGTATGAAAATTCTGTTATTAATTACTCACCCTCATGTCGTTCCAAACCCGTAAGACCTTTGTTCATCTTCGGAACACAAATTAAGATATTTTTAATGAAACTGGCGAGCAATCTGACCCTCCATAGACAGCAATACAACTAAAATGATCCTGAAACGTAGTAAATACATTGGTAAAACAGGATGTGACATCAGTGGCTCAACTTCAGTTTTGCGACAATATGAGAATACTTTTCTTGTGTAATCATATAGTTTATCATATCATATAGTTTCAGCTTTATATCTGTTAATTGTTCAGCCCTAGACCGAACTGTACATGTTTTCTGTTTTCAGAACCGCTTCCATTTACAGATGATGACACGTACGCCCCCTTCAGGATTGTCAGAGCTGCTGTTGGCGGTTTTACTGAAGGGAGGCTGGCAGGGCGGAGCGGCCATTCTTTGTCCGGGAGGTGGAAACACGGGAATGCTGGAAGAACTTGAACAGCGGGGCCATCTGGGCTTGAATGGAGCTAACTGGCACCTGTGGGAGACCCTCAACCTGTCCAGACTGGAGGAAAACTTGAGCGAAGACAAGGTAATGGAGCTCCTCTCACAGCTCCTCAGCAGGACTCCTTCTGCTCCGGCGTCTTCTGTGGTGCTTTTCGGCTCCGACCCTGAATGTACAGCAAGAGTGCTGCGCAGTGCCCACCAGTTAAGCGGTGCGTTGCCCCCAATGCACTGGATCATGGGATACCCGCTTAGTCTGGATTCTCTACACTCCATTGGCTCCCCCATGGGTCTTCTGGCTTATGGGGAGGTAAATCGCAAGCCTCTGAACTTCTACATTAGGGATACCCTGCAGCTCATTGGCAGGGCTGTATATGCTGCCACCATGGTGAGACCAGACCTGGCTCTCATCCAGAACATGGTCAACTGCTTCGACAAGCCCAATAAACATGAGCTGCCCTCCTCTGGACAATACCTTGCCAGGTAAGCATACATGTATACCATTACAGCTTACCACTTAGCAATATCACAACTATTCATAAACAAAGTACGATTTCCGGTAACAAGCTGTTTTTCCAGTAACAAGCCATTTTACTTGTAATGAGACATAAACAACAGCGACATAGCGTTTAGCATTGCTATATCCATGTTGTTTATGTCACATTATAACTAATAGGCTACGCTGTGCACAGGTACCACCCAATTTACCATGTTTCACATTTCTGATTAGTGTGCAGTTTTCATGTGACACTTACACAGTGTTATATGATCCCATGACCCTCAAGCCTAGTTATTCACAATAAAGCTTGAGATTGTGTTAGAATTGGACATTAGTGAAGAAAATAACTAAACATGGTTTATTTATTAAAGTTTGTGTCTCTTAAAGAGTCAAATGTCATAGTTAATGTCACAAATGTGAGCAGACTGCAGACTGAAAATGAAAGCACACATATTGCACAGGTACCCACATTTACCATGTTTCACATTTCTGATTAGTGTGTAGGTGTGATACATGTGCGGATTATATAAACCCATGATCCCAATTATTGATAATTGAACCTTGTGATTGTCTCAGATTAGGAAATCAGTGAAGGAGGCCACTATCCATGGTTTATTTATTAAAGTTTATGTTCCTTAAAGAGTAAAATATCCCGAGTTACAAACAATTTACCATGTTTCACGTTTCTTATTAGTGTGTTACTTTTTGAAAAATGTGTGGCTTACACAAACCCATTGCATTCAAGTCCAATCATTCACAATAAACCTGGAGACTGAGTCAAAATGGCAAAGGAAACATCTATGCAAGGCCTTATTTATGAAATATATTTCTATGTCTTAAAAGGCAAGTGCCGTAGGTTACGTATGTGTGTGCAGTATGCAAATTGAAATTAAAGCACACATTTTGCACCCCGTTTACCATGTTTCATATTTCTGATTAATGTGGAATGTGCATGTGACACATGTATGGCTTATGGACCCCTGGCCTTCAAACTCAATTATCTACAGGGGATCTTGAGAATGTCTCAGCATTAGCCATTAGTGAAGGAAACAACTATGCACAGTCTTATGTCTCAAAGAGTCGGATATCATAGGTCACACTGTTGTGTGCAAACCGAAAATTAAAGCACTGTGTCATGGCACATCAATTTAAGAATGCAGTGAGCTGACATAATGTGGAAGACGTTTTGCTGCAAAATGTCATTGCTAATGGTTTACATTTATTTATTACAGGTCTCTTTTTTATATGTAATTGTTAGGCCTACCCAATATAAAGCCTTTTTTTATTATGTATTTTGATATATAATACATAATCGGATATTTTTTAAATACAACACATTATTGCAATTAATTTCTGTTTTTTAAGTAGTCTTGCTAATTGTTTTATTAAGTTTTGCTTTAACTGCTATAGATTGTGCATATCTTGTTGCTTATCCAGCTACAGTTTTAAATGAGCCTCTCCAACACTGTCAATACTTTAAAATGTTATCTTATCTCATAATCTTGTATCAGTTTGTTATCTGATCACGCAGTGTAGTCATTTCAAGCTTTAAATTCACTTTTAGTCATTAGTGTGTGCAGACAAATTAAGCATGCTTTACATTAAGGGAATTAAAAGGTAGTAAATACTCTCCAAGGAGAATGGCTGTATTAGTATTCCAGCCACTAGTATTAAGTTACAGGAATATTCTGTCTCGGCCATGGTATGGCCTCACATCTTAAAGTTATTTTCCTGATGGAGCCACTGGAGACTTTAAAATGCAATTAACTGACTCAGGGGCATTTTCAATACATTTATACATTCTTAATCAAAACCATATCCGTGTGTGCATTTACATAAACCGTCAAGTTAGCAGTTACACAGTGATGCATTTGCAGCAATGTGGAAGCCATTTGTGACACTACTGCGTCCTCTCCACTCTCTGACCTCCATAAACAGGACACAAACCTTTCTGCATTCAGGTCGCCAGGCTCTTTCTTCATCTTCAATGCCAGTGTCCAGTTCAATGTCAAGAGCTCACAGAGCCTGCTGTCCACTGCCTCTCAGCTTGATGCATTGTGTTAGTGGAGGAGGCTGTGGGAGGTTTGTCCATTGGTATCACAGAATACAAAGATTGCTGTGTAAATCCCGATTGGACTAAATATTTACAATTTTTAATTCAGGATAAAAACAGGAGAAATTATTATTATTGTTACTATTATTATTGATGTTGCTTGATGTTTGTAAAAACAAATTAAATCATTAATTCATGCTGCTTTTATCATTATAAAAATATTTTATTGTGATTTTTTTAAGTTAAGTTTACATTGCTGTACTGTAAGTTAAATGTCAAGTTGCCTTTAATTTAAAGATGTTTCTAAAAAGCACATTATTTTGTGTATTTGGTGTAATGCAATGTGTTAATGTGGTTTAAGTATCAAAAAACACATAATTTTCTACATACTATACATTTTTGTTTCTCCTCTAAGCCCCGCCTCCTGAAACAGGAGCTCCTGTACAAAGCTCATAATTAAAAAAAAGCGAGCTACAGAAGGCAGAAGTGTCATTATTCAGCTTCAAGTTAAATTCAAAATCAAGATACAATAGTTTATATTGATAAAAAATAGTAAAAATCTATAGGCATAGCATTAAATATATATTAAAATATTTAAAAAATGCATTTTGATGTTGTAACCTAGTACTAAGAACTGCAGTCTTTATTTTACATCTAAGGTTTATATAACTGGAAAACAAATAGCATTTTAGTAGTTTTCTCGGATTGTGATCAAGTCCCTGTGCACGCTATAGGAGAACTCTTATCGCTGAAGACTGGAAGAAGCCTTACCTATCTGCTCACTTCCACAAATGAGATTTTTTGTGGTAAAAAAAAAAGAGAAAAAAGGGCATCTTCAGATGTAAGATTAAAGTGCCGCTGTTATATGAGACTTGCTCAGATAAGTAAACTTTTAAAAAATGAAAAAAACGTGTGATAGAGGACCCCTGTGATTTTCCACCTGATTGAAAGCAGTGATGTAATCTTTAATATTCACCTCACAGTGTGAGACTCCCCCCACCCCCACAGTAATGTATTTGCTCTGAGAAATGAGCGTGTAGCACTGAAGCACAGGCATGTGAGCATCTGAAAACAACGCAACACAGGGATTATTGTTCCTCTGCGGTGCTAATGCTTTCAGAACGTTCAATAATAGTCACACGGATAGAAATCTCAGCAAGCAAATCAGCTTTGTAGCAATGGCTAACGCATTATCTCCTGTCTTTTAAGTTCTACTTTCACACCAGATCAAGTGTTCTCACCGGGTCAAACTCAGGGCTATCAGGAGAAATTAATGATCCAGGCAATCAATTTTTTCTGCTTTTATTTTCTCTGTTCTGCTCTGTTTTAATGGAAGTGTGCAGTTATGGTCACACAGAGTGCATATCATTTATGGCCTCATTTAGCCACACATCACAAGCCTCTTTCACTCTGGATTTTTCATCTTCCCTCCGTGACCCAGACATTGCCCAGCAGCCCTTTGACTACTCTACATCATCAGCTGATTTATTGATGAAAATCGATCATTGAACTAATTCATGGCATACATTTTGCCATAAAAGCAGTGTGGCTATAGGCTGTGTAAGGAATCACAATTATGTGATCTATGCAAAACAGCATAATATCTGGAGCGGTACAGAGGGTGGTTCACCTATAAACCACGCTCTATATATTTATTTGTTTGTTTACTACTCTCTGATGGATGTTAACAGAACTAATATGGTGGCAGCTCTGCAGTTAAATACATTGGCTGTCAAAGGTCATATATTGGTTCCAAAGATTTAGTGTGATTCACGTTACTCAGGTCATAATCCTGCCCTTCTGTCCTTATGCCTTTGAAGAAAGCCTTGAACTTCAGTGTGCTTCAAGAGTGATCTATATTTCCTTCTGTTCTTATTCTTTTCTCCTGCTGTAAGAAATGTTGTTTGAGAATTTAAGATGAAACAATTTGGAATGTTCGTTTGAAAAGCTGGTGCTCTTGAATAAGAAATAATTATTTAAATCTTGGCAGACACACCATGTTCCTTATATATTTTTTTCCGAGGGCACTATGTGACAGTTGTAGCACTTTTTTTTCTGTGACAGTGAGACAAGATCGTCTAGAGTTTTCGTTTAGTATGCAAGGGAATCTGGGTTCAAATCCTTATTTAACTTGCACACACACACATTTATATATTATTTCATGACAGCCAGGGTGATCACCAAACGTTTTCCGTCATTTTGATCTCCTTTCGTTTTCCATAGGGAATAAAGTCATATTACAGAGGCATAACTAAGCACTCGTTTAGGCTGTATGTCACTTCTTTATTTTGGGAGACAATACCTTAATTCATCTTTCAGATTTACAGCTTTGCAGATTGTTTACATTCAGCTACATTACAACTGCATGAAAGGCAATATTGGAAATGACATAATTGGGGCACTTTAATGCTCCACATATACTGTCACTATTATACCGTGATGAATGGATTTAAAGGTGACATATCATGAAAATCACACTTTTTCAGGTTTTAAGTGCTATAGTCGGTGTATCTATCAATCAAGAAAATGTGAAAAAGATTAACCTAGTAACTTTTAACAACCTAGTAACAGTTTATGTTTTGTTAAGCCTATTTCTTCAAGTGTCTGAAAAAAAAACAGCTTATCTAATTTTGCTCCCCTATAGTTATGTTTCAAAGGAATCTAATTCTAATATTACCACTCCTCAATCTGTAAATTTCCAACCTTGATGCCATCATTTTGAATTCGCAAGCGACTATGGTGTACCAATTTTAATGGTGGAAGTTGCAAAACATGCTAACAGCTGTAATGGTGCAGCTCTATTTTGGAAAAGGGGGCGGGGAGGAGCAGCTTATTAAAGAGAAACTTCAGAGATACATTCTAGGGACACCTTAGACTTACATATTATAAAAAGGGGCATAATATGTCTCCTCTAAATCATCAGCTACACAAAAATGGTAAACTGCACCTTACGTCTGTATTTGTAAGCACATTTGTGACCCTGCACCCTGCTGGGGTATATTTATAGCAATATCCAAAAATACATTTTATTGATCAAAGGTTTTTCTTTTATGCCAAAAATCATTATGATATTAAGTAAATATCATGTTCCATGAAGATATTTTGTAAATTTCCTACCGCAAATATATTAAACAATACTTTTTGATTAGTAATATGCATTGCTAAGAACTTAATTTGGACAACTTTAAAGGTGATTTTCTCAATATTTAGATTTTTTTTTTACACCCTCAGATTCCAGATAATCAAATATTTGTATCTTGACCAAACATTGTCCTATCCTAACAAACCATACATCAATGGAAGGCTTATTTATTTCAGATTTCAGATTTATTTCAGACTTTCAAATGGTGTATCAATCTCAAATGTAAAAAAATAAAAAGAAAAAAAGACACTTATGACTGGTTTTGTAGTCCAGGGTCACATTTTGTGAATCAGAGACTGTTTTCTGTGGTCAATAAAACGTGCCATGCTTGTGAGATGCAGATTCCCTGAGCGCTGAGTGCAAACTAAGTTCCAGCGCTGCTTCTGCTGTATTTAAGCATGCGATCGACTGAGCAAATAGCATTTTCACACAAAGCTGACATTTTTAACTCTTTGCTGGTCTTGTTTTGATGTAATGTAATTTGTAAGACACAATCTGAGTATCATATTTAATACTTTTATAGCTCATATAGTATGAGAATATGGAGGTCATTCTTAAAGGAATAGTTCACCCAAAAATTTAAATTACACCATAAACTACTCTTGGCTGACCTATGACTCGATGTATGAGGCAACTTACATCAGAAGTCAGCCAAAAAGCTGGAAGTCAGTCAGTCAGTCAGTTATTTACGTTATAATTTTAAAACTAGAAATATACATCCATCTGCTTCAGAGGACATGTGATAACCCCCCAGAGGCGTAAAGGTTAGTTTTACGATGCAGCACTTGTGGATATATCCAATTTATAGAGTTTCAAAATAATGGCCACTATCCACTAGCATTACCAAGCTTGGAAGAACCAGGATACATTTTTTAAAAACTCAGACTGTGTTCATCTGAAAGAAGATAGTCATACACACCTAGGATGGCTAGTAGTTTATGGTTTCATTTTCTGGGTGAACTATTTTTTTAAGAACGGGGAAAAAACAGTTTTATTCAGAGGCCTAAACTATTAGAAGAAATTTTTATAACTTTATAGCAGACTACTTATAAAAAAAAAAAACATATAAATACCATTTGTCAGTCTATATCTCTTAATATTGTCTTTGGAAAATGACATTGTAAATTCTTTGTTTTATGATTAAACCTCTATAGTTTTTATTGTGATGAGTAAAACATATAACGTAGTTCAATACAATAATAATTCAGAGATGTACAAATAATGCTCCTCAAACGCCTGTTGTATTATATTTAATACTCACAAAATGTTGCTTCAGTCCAGTAAGTCTTTTTTTTTTTTAAAGATCCATACACTACAACCTGATGTTTTTAGATTTATGCAAAAAGACTAGAAAAGTATGAACTAATAATCAGAGAGCAGAAGGCAAGTACAGTAGTAGATTGCATATAAAAGGTTTTTCATCAAAGCTTTAAACATATTAATAATTTAAAGGCCTGTGTATCAAATATGCTACAGTAGACTTCAAAGTTAACATGATTTTGTCATATCTGATAAGAAACTGATGCAATCAGCAACACTGAAACTGCTGTACTTAAATCATATGAGCCAATAAAAATCAATTATCAATAATATGAACAGTATATACATGTAAAATAACTAAATTGTTTGTTATTTTCACTGCCAGCTCTAGTACAGCATGACTTTTGTTTTCACTAGTTATCTCCCCTGGCTCGTGTGTAGGCTTCAGTCCGCTAGAGATTCAGCAGAATTTTTTTGCTCT
>JAUMHE010000043.1:9504518-9516359 GCA_032359235.1 Enteromius mattozi
AAAAACTTTTATTTTGGATGCGATTAATCGCGATTAATCGTTTGACAGCACTAATATATATATATATATATATATATTGTGTATCAATACCACAGGTTTTTGTTTTTATTTGGCGTATTATTTATAATCATTTTCATGAGATGAAATGGTGTAAAAACCTATGTACTCTATGTAAACAAAACCTTTTAATTTGAATGTAATTAATTGCGATTAATCGTTTGACAAAACTAATTTGAAATAATATTTAGTATTTTCAATAAAATGCAAATTTCTGTATAATGTGTTAGATGATAGATCACAAGTGGATTCCCAAGGTAAAAACGTCTACATTGCTTTCATACTTTAAGAAAAAAAGAAAGAAAAAAAAGCTGGATTTTTCTTACATTACACAACCCACTAACATATCCGTAATTCTCTTCCTTCACTTCACTGCAGACATTTTACATTATGTTAGAATCTGCAGACTTTCTTTCAAGTTGTTGAATGAGTTGAAAAATCTCTCTTTTTCTTTACATTTAGCACATATTTATTCAGTACCAGCTTCCCACCAGCTCTGACATATTGCTGAAGAGACTCACAGACTGACTTGATTGCTGCTTTATTGCTAAGCTCCTTTTATTTGCCAGCCAATAGACTCCTTGACAGCACAGACTTGAGTCTGTTCATTCCCGGCCCTCTCCTTATCCCCCTCTCTCTCAGAGACAAACAAAGTTGTGCAGGATAAATAGTCCCCTCTCCCCTGAAAAGAGCCTTCTTTGTTTGTGCAGTGTGAGGCGTGGAAGCTGATACGGCCACCATGTGTCACCCAACTTTCATTAGCTTTCATTGCCTGGAGAGAGATGAGGCTATTCAGGCTATTGCATGCTAAGTCAATACTGAATTCCACAAGGTAACTCCAGTAAGAGAAGCTTGGTCACTAATCGTTATGTGTGCATATGCAGAACTGAACATTTACAGTGCTAATAGTCACAGCACTGGTTTTAATCTGATCCTAGGCAGTAGTATTGAATCCTGATATCGACTGGCTATGCAGTCTACCTCATCAGATACCACCATAATGCTGTAATACCATCCAAAACCATTAATCTCAACATTTCTGGTTGGACTGCAGTTATGTGTCATAAAGCTCTGTTTCTGAACCCCTTTCCTGAAGGGATGTTTTTTTTTGGTGTCATGAAACAAAAAGTAGTTTTTCATTTTAAGGCCAATAAATAAAAGGAATACATAATGTTTGTTTGTTATGCCCTTTCATCTAAAGTACACAGTGATGAGACAGAAGTAAAAACATCGAACTTTAACCCTAATGATGCTTTAATGGATGTATTCATTTTACACTCCCTGTATCTGCCTTTGTGTCCAACCATCCGCATCAGAAGCACAGAATATTTGCATGCTTAGCAAGACAAATTATAAACATGCCAAGTTATCCATTTACTAGACTGATTCGAGCACTTAGATATTCCAAGACCATTTGAGGTTGAGCCAAATAAAAGATGCAGGATATGATATACCACAAGCATAGGCACAGATGTTTTTATCTTTCAACAGATCTTAGTCAGGATAGCGTTGCTTAAAGGGTTAGTTCATCCAAAAATGAAAATTATTAGGCTGTGTTTTACCTACGAAGCATCCTAGGTGTATATGACTTTTTTCTTTCAGATGATTGCAATTGGAGTTATATTAAAATGGTCCTGGCCCCTCAAGCTTTTCCTGTTCACAAATAAAAAAATAAAAAGAGCACATTTTTAATAAAACATCCCTCACACGGCTACAGGGGGTGAATAAAGACCTCCTGTAGCAAACCCATGTGTTTTTGTAAGATAAATATTCATATTTTCTTTTACTTTTGTCTTACTCCTGCTGATGATGTTAGGCGGAAAATTTTCTGGCGGATGACGTAATACGTATGATTTGCATGAGTAGTGACAAATGCAGAAAGAGAACAAAACAAAATGGCGGTCACGAATTAGATTTGTAAAGAAAAATGTTGGAGGATTTCGATATAAGCCAAAAGGAGACCTTTATTCACCCCCTGTAGCCATGTTGAGGGATGTTTACAGATGCACACATTTATTTCACATCTTCCGAACTATAAACAGCAAACTCCTGTTTATCCCCATTGAAAAGTTTGGAGGGGACAGGACAATTTTTAATATAACTCCGATTAAATTCGTCTGAAAGAAAAGTGCCACATACACTTCAAAGATGAGTAAAACACAGCCTGATTTTAAAAACAGTGAGTTTCAAAAAAAATAAATAAATAAAGTGATTTAGGTGATTAATGTCTATAACATGTATCTAGTACATATCCTGCTTTTGATCTTATTCTGTTCTCAATTTCAGATTTTACTCGGCCAAATGCCAAAATGATGTCTCCAAAAGACAAGCCCAAGAAGAAGCCTCCCAAAGACAGCATGACCCTGCTGCCATGTTTCTACTTTGTAGAGGTATTCTGTCAACATGTTTCAGTTTTTTTGGTGATGCTTTAACAATCTCTACAATGTATATTTGTCTTACCGAACTGCCCAAAGAATAGCATGACATGTCACGCACCTCTGCTTCATCTGCATAGAATGCCATTTACATGTCGCTTTGAGTTATTATACAATGACATCATGAAGCATATGAGCCTGTAAAATGAATTGTGACTTTTAGCTGTGTGATAAATGACATGCCTTGCGAATGTCACAGAACTGATATTTAACAACGATGTCATTTATTTGACATATAATGAATCATAAGCGGGATACGGGAATGCTTCTTATCCTATGTCAAGTACATGTTATAACCAGGGTTAAGAGGTTTTAACAGGATTTCAGCAAAGGATTATTTGGACTTAAACTGCTTTATTCCTATTCAATAAGATAATATTGATGGAAACATTAAGAAAAATTGTTGAAACGTGAAACGTCAATGTAAAATGCTGCTATTTACAGCTAGACCCATTTTTTTAAGTTTATATAGATATTTATACACTTAGGTCACACTAGAAATGCTTGAATATCATCATGCTTTTCTGAATGTAATTAAATTGGATTAAAAACAAATAAATAAAGCAAAGTAGCATCTGCAAACAAATGATACCAGGGCTTTCCTCAGAACTAACTTTTTTGCAATAATTATCTAGTCTCATGTTTTATTGATTGCATTAAGTCAGTTCCTCTAACTAGTTACTACAAGTGTTGTTAAGCGCATTACTATGAACATTATGTTTGATAGATAAACAAATAAATAGATGTTTGATAGATAGATAGATAGACAGATAGAGACTTTTTTCTCAAATGCTTTATTTTGTTATTTCAGTCCAAGGCATTCATGCATTTTTAAACTTGGTTTAAGTGTTCAAATATTTTTGGGACCACTGTATGCCTAATACTGCTTGCATGAATAATTCACGAAGGTATCCAAGCAGTAAATGTTGACTGATTCCTCCCTGCATAATCCGCTCCTGTGCCACCTTTCCCATAACCCAACTATTCTTCCTTTATTTCGTCCCTTTTTAGCTGCCAATAGTGGCATCCTCCATGATTTCTCTTTACTTCTTGGAGCTGACAGACGTATTACAGCCAGCCAAAGTTGGGTTCCGTTGCCATGACCGCACACTGAGCATGCCCTATGTGGAAACGGGAGACGAACTCATCCCTCTGCTCATGCTGCTCAGCCTGGCCTTTGCTGGCCCTGCAGCGTCTGTGAGTGTTCATACTCTATTCATAAACGGCCTAACCTGTTTATCTCACTGTTGCTACTGTATATATTACTCAAAGTCCTTTTACTCTATTCATTAATGCAATGTGGAAAGTAACAGCACGGCCAGTGAATTGCATGGTCAAGGACAGTTTTAGCATCTTGTATAAAGCATAATTAAACACTTGACAGATTGGAGTTCTGTGATGATGCTTCAGGCAGCTCTCATTTTTCTGTGCGTTTTTGGCTTAGATCATGCTGGGTGAAGCCATGATGTACTGCATGCAGTCCAAACTGAAGATTCGCTCCGGCACAGAAGGGAGTATAAATGCAGGAGGCTGCAACTTCAACTCCTTCTTACGCAGAACAGTGCGCTTTGTGGGTATGTTAAACGATACCTCAGTGTAGGAATGGGAAACTTTACAATTAAATCATATTTGGAGATATGTTTTAATGTCTCTGATGCTCACCAAAGCTGTATTTATTTGATTCAAATTATAGTAAAAATACACTTAATGTGAAATTAAAAATAAAATAATAATTTTCAGCTACTTTCATTTTATTTTCAGCAGTCATTGTGCCAGTCATGATCACATGATCCTTCAAAAATCATTCTGCTGATTTGGGTTTAAGAAATGTTTCTTATATTATTATCAATGTTGAAAACAGTTATGCTGCTTAATATTTTTTGTGGAAACTATGAGACATACTTTAAAGTTTAAAAGAACAGTGTTTATTTAAAACAGAAAGTTTTAATTCTTTAATTACGTTTTTTTTTTTACTGATCCCAAACTTTTAACTGGTTGTGTAATAATGTAATAATATAAAGTTAAAATCATTGCTTTTTTTCATGTTTTTTACAGTCAGATTGGTCACACTTTATTTTAAACTCCAATTCTTGTTATTAACAAACCATTAACTACTAACCTTGGCCTTAAAGACTACATATTTACTGCATTAATAGTAAGATAACTGTTTAATTATGTATTGGGTAGCATTGGGGATGTAGAATATGGTCATGTAGAATAAATGCTAATAAGCATCCAATATCCAATAGGCATGCTAATAAGCAACTAGTTAAAAGCTTTAGATGATCCTCGAGGAGAACAATTTGACGGTCCACTAGATATTTTATTCTTAGTTTAAGTACTCAGGAGTTGGGACCTCTTCTGACATTCATTATTCATGCACTGACAGCATTCAGACATTTTTACAGGTTTTTCTATTTTGGTAGAAGCATATGGTCAAGTTTTGGCTATGTAAGACTCACACAGACAAACAAAAACAAGTCTGGCTCTGTTCACACGGTCTCACACTGACAGTTTCTCGTCCCCACACAGGTGTTCATGTGTTTGGGCTGTGCGCCACTGCATTGGTGACTGACGTTATCCAGCTGGCTACTGGCTATCACGCTCCCTTCTTCCTAACTGTCTGCAAACCCAACTACACACTGCCGGGTGTGGCCTGCGATAAAAACCCCTACATAACCCAGGACATCTGCTCAGGCCGGGACCAGTATGCCATCCTGTCAGCAAGGTGAATACACACAAACACCACCATGCCTTCTCGCGTATGCCAGGGTAAATTTATTTTGTTGTTGTGTTTAGGGTGTTACCTGATTTGCATATTATATTTGCATATACATGTAAAAATCACAAAGTATTGTTTATTTGTATGCAGTTCACACACATTTTTGCCCCTGTAGTGTTGCATACCCAATGTGTGGACTAAACAGTATGACAAAATAGATATTCTTTGTTTTTTTAAGTTTCTATCCCATTGCAGCATTTCACTACAAGGATTACAAATGGATTTTATCCTTTTCTTCTCCTCAAATCCTTGTCAAGCAGCACATAGAACGAGGAAGCTATGGAACAGATATGAAATGGTGTTTTGCTCGCTGAAGCATAGCACTTTCCTCCTGCATCACTTCCTTGACTCATTTACATTTCTTCCTCACATGCTAAAACCCTTGGCTGTGCTCTGTGATAATTCATGTGATGTGTTACTGAAGTCGCTGTCACTTTTTTCATTTTTTTTTCATGTCTCTGTGTTATCAGGAAAACTTTCCCCTCCCAACACGCCACTCTGTCTGGCTTCGCAGCCGTCTACATCTCAGTAAGCATTTCTCTTTACTTTTTTCAGGGAACTTTGATGATCTGATGCAAAATACTTGTAATTTGAAAAAAAAAGTGTCACTGAGGTAGCACTGTTATTAGAAGGATCCAGCATCAGCATTAAGTAGCGTAAAATACTGTCAACTGCTAATTGACCTCTGCTGATTTCCTAATAAGTGTACTGTATATAGACCACTGCCAGCTTGGCGTCTCCCAGCTGTAGAGCCTGAGATGCTCATTAGTCTTCTTTTGTTAGCTATGCCTCGTTGAACTCAATGTGGGATTCCAACTGTTAATGAAGTCATTCTCTCTGGACGGTTAAGAGAGACAGTCATGCTGCTGTAACTACATTTAGAGTATTTTAGGTAACTATAATTGGTATTAGTGTTATCCTGTAGAATCTAATTGGCGGGCCATAAGAAAAGCATATAAACCAGTTAAAGTGAAAAAATGAAACCGAGGTAACTGACGTAAAGTAGAATAGGAATTGCATGTCTTTCCCTATGAAAGTATGCATGTCTCAAATAACTTGTAAAATTAAGTAGCTACTGTTTAGATAAAATTAGGTAGCTGGGCTAATTTTTTTACATTGCACTCTTGGATTCTGTGATTATCAAATATCATAATATATAATATTCTAATATATGGAATGGAAGGGAAATCATGCCTGGACAAAGTAATTGAACAATAAATAAATAAATAAAAATAATAATTCCATTTTACAGAGACATGGTGGAGGAAAAAAATTGGGGTGGAAGGAAATTTTTTTTTAATCTTTTGTGTTCTCTTGCAAAACTTTTGCATTCCCCTGAGAAACTTTGTGTTCTCTCGCAAACGTTTCGCGTTCTCTCGCAAATATATTTGCGCTCTCTTGCAAGAATATTTGCATCCTCTAGCGAATGTTTTGCGTTCTCTCGCGACACGTGTGTTCTTGATACAGAGACTGTAAAAGTTTTGCGAGGGAACACAAATATCTTTGCAAAGGAAAAAATATTTCCTCCTACCCCAAATTTTTTTCCACTCACCCAGAATTTTCCCACCACAATGTCACTTAAGGGGCTCCGTACAATTTTGAGTTACTATTTAACATTTTTAAAGAAGTCTCCAAAGAAATTCACGGGTCAACAGTAAAAAATCTACTTAAAGAGATAGTTCACTCAAAAATGGAAATTCTAATATTAATTACTTAATTACTTACCCTCATGTAGTTCCAAATCAGTAAGACCTTTGTTCATCTTCGGAACATGAATTAAGATATTTATGGGCTTGAATAGAGAAAAAATTGTCAATTGTTAGACATTTTTCTTTTATTTTATTTTTGTAGCTTCATAAAATTATAGTTGAAGTTTAAAGGTAGTCCTACTACCTTTCTAGGCCTTGAACGTGGTAGTTGCACTGCTGTCTATGGAGCTCTCAGATTCCATCAAAAATATCTTAGTTTGTACTCTAAAGATAAATGTCATACAGGTTTGAAACGACGTGAGGTTAAGAAGTAAATGACAGAATTTTTATTTTGATGTGAACTATCCCTTTAAATAAAACAAACAAGTACAGCAAAAATCAGAATTTTATGTGGAAAAAGAAGTAGTTTAATTTGAGACAGATTTCAGAGGTCATTTCATATTCATGAGGATTTTACCAGAGTTGTCATGTTGTTTTGATACTTATGTTTCTCTACTCAGATGTACTTCAATGCCACCATATCAGACAGTACCAAGCTGCTGAAGCCTGTGCTGGTGTTTGCATTTGCCATAGCAGCAGCCCTGGCAAGCTTGACCCAAATCACCCAGTATCGGAGCCATCCAATTGATGTCTACGTGGGATTTGTGATAGGGGCTGGCATCGCTGTTTATCTTGTGAGTCTTTGTTTTTATTTTGCCTCTCCGAACAACTTTTGCTTTGACAGCATGAATTTTGGGTTAGCAGAGGATATCAAGATTTATTTATCTTCCTCTTTTCACTGTTTTATAATCTGCCGACTGCAAGCTCTATATTTAGGATTTCTTTTCTATTAGAGGAAGAGAAATCCTCCAGGATTCATCAGGAACAATTTCACAGTTCCTTTTCACTCTCTCCATGTCATCTCTATGCTTCGTCTCTTTCTCTGATATGCTTTTGCATCATCTCTCTAACCAGTCAAGTGTGTTAAAACTATTTCTAAAAATGTCATTTACATTACAATAGTAAATAGGTACAAGAAAAAAGTAATAAAAAGTAATAAAACTTAAACTCTGTAGCACTGAATAGCAATAAGTTGTTAGTTTTTACAGTAAAAATACAATGAAATACAAAATAAACTAAAAACATTTTTGTGGCTCCAAAAAATGTCAGTGGAAGACCTTTCCAGATTCATATAGAAGCTGCTATAGCAGCAAAGAGAGGATCTAACGGCCAATGTTCTAATATGAACTGTGAAATAAGCAAATAAATTTGTCTTCAAAAATGTCTCATGAACTCTCATTAATCTTACAACTGTTTCTCACACTCTAGGCACTATATGCAGTGGGGAACTTTAGGTCCAACGAAGAGTCCTACCACAGGCCCCTAAAGCAGCCCCCTCCTCCACAAAAAGATCCTCTAAGAGAACTGACACAGCGTGGCCATGACTCGGTGTACCAAAAGGCCCATGCCTCTGAGAGCAATGATGAGTTATCGGCCCCGCCACATGTTGCTGGCCTGAACCGTAAGGTGCGTCGCGAGAAGGCCTCAATGGGCAGCCTAAAGAGGGCTAGTGCAGATGTTGAGCTCCTGGCTCCTCGCAGCCCAATGGGGAAGGAGACCATGGTGACCTTCAGTAACACACTGCCCCGTGCTAACACCAACGCTATGGAGGAGCCTGCTCAGCGTCACATGACTTTCCACGTGCCAATGGACTCTCAGCGTTCTAAACAACTGGTGTCCGAATGGAAGCAGAAATCAATGGAGATGCGCAGTCTCAGCTTGAGGGACGAGGAAGAGGAGGAAGGAGCAACTGCTGAGGGAGTTGAAGGAGTTGAAGGAGAAGCTCCAGAGGATCTGGGCATGCCGTCCTCTCTTTATCCTACCGTGCAGGCCAATAGGGGAGCGACGGCGACAGCAGGAGGTGCCAGAACGATGATGCCCCAGAGGTCAGGTGCCCCACAGCTGGTTCATATCCCAGAAGAAGCCACCAGACCGCCACCAGTGTCACCTAAAAGCGCTATCACACGGGCTAAATGGCTGTCCATGACGGAGAAAGGAGGTCCAGTGCCAGCTGCCACACCAGAACCTCCACGACTGCCCAACCAGCCACGGGTTATGCAGGTCATTGCCATGTCTAAGCAACATGGTCCAGGTAGCATCACCACACCAAAGTCCTCCGAGACCACCTCATCCTGTGCCACCTCCAGCACTGGCTCAGAGTCTCCATACTACCGCATCCCATCGGAGCCAGACAGAAGCAGCATTGTCACAGTAGACGCTCACGCTCCTCATCACCCAGTGGTCCGTCTTTCTTCAGGCAACGGGAACACGTGGGATTGGAGGAGCTCCTCTAATGGCAGCACCGAAGTCCACGAGACCAGCCGGACACTCCCCAGGCAAGAATGCGTCCGTGATTATCGTCCCATGAAAACGGACTCCCTCTGCTCTTCTACCAGTGATCCTGATCCTGGCATCCTGCCTCCGCCACCTCATCCTGACCTGCTCCTCGACAGCAGTCTAAGTCAAGATTCCTCACTTCACCGTAAGTCCTCGATCTCAGCTAAAGACTGGGAGCCTGGGCAGCCTCACCCAGAGCCGGACCACTTCTTTAAGAACTTGCAAACAAACAGACCATTTAAAGACTGAAGATGTTACAATTGGCCAAAGCGATGCTGCAGACTTCTTTTGAAGGAACCCAATGTGAATAATTGTGTTTTTCGGTGGATGGCGAGAGAAGACAGCCTTTTGGTTATCTCACATGGAGCATCTGGGGTGGATTAGTGCGGTGGAGCACCAGAAGGATCACACAGACTTGAGGAGGCTGTCGAGTGTACATGCTCAAATCTGTGAGGAAAGATGACCCACAAACCTCAAAAAATTAAATACAAAATCAAGTTGTAATTAATATATTAAGCCTTTCTGTTCTTTGCAGAAAGCGTTGCCCTTTTAAGAAGTTCTCATGAGTAAAGACATAACAACCAGCCTTATTTACATTTGAGGTTTTATTCATACACAAAGACTTAAGTTGTGTTGTACAAAAAGGAGTCATGTTTTAGTTCTTTATTGATTCAGACTCATTGGAGACAGTTTTATCCTGGGAATATGGACAGGTAAGCAGTCTCATTACTTTGCTGTGTATGGAATCAGTTTTAAGTAGGCCTAGTCAAGTTCTCCTTTTTATACTAAAATATGAAGTACTCTTGCTTGTTTGTACGTGTTGCATGTGTGTTTATTTATGTGTCTTCTTGACTTTGGATGGACTGTTATATATCAGCAGGGATGGTCTCTTTCATTTTGCTGCCCTAATGTTAAGGTTTTTGTAACAAACTTTGAAAAATAAAATTGTAATAATACTATCTGCTTTTAATCAGTTAATCTAGTGAATTCTGAAAGATTTTTTGTGTAAAAATCCTTGATTTTCTCAGACTTTTTGACAAACAAGTGATTGTGTTCACTGCTTTTTTCCTACACTTTAATAAATTTACTGTATATATTTTTGATAAATGGACTATCATACAGAGCATTACATCTTTATTTATTTATTCATTTTTCAGAACATCAACAACAAAAACTAGCTAATTACAGGGCATGCATTAAAATATTTTATATTATAGATGTATTAAACAATGTTCAATCATTTACTTTAGGGAAAAACATGCAGTAATTCATGTGTTTGTGAGCTTATCAATACTACATTCACAATATAAATTTGGTGTGAGATTTAAAACAAAACACACACGCACAACAGCATATTTTTATATCATGCATTACAAGGCAATAGAAAAGTGCTTCGTTTTAAAGATGCTACATGCTGTATGCAGTGATATGCATTGCTCTTCCAAGACAGGCATGATAAATTTAAGAGAGTAACACCCATCTTTAATACATTTTTCAAAAAGACACCCAACATAATTAATGTGAATTTAATCTTAAAAAATGAATAAATCATAGCTGCTGAAAACACAAATATCATAATAGAGGCCTACTATGTGGCTATTTAAGGAAAGAACTGTGTTTATTAAAAGAGTTGGAGAGAATATGGCGTGACATGCTTGTTGTAAAGACAGTGATCAAATCATATACTCATTTCAGAATAGTGCATTAAACATTCAGTGCCCTGGGCCAAGTCAGACTGTGACTCAATATTGCAGCTCTAATAGAAGAGTGAATGTTCCCTTAGTGGGTCATAAAACAATCTTCAGCCTAGGCTTCTGTAAAAGTGTCTCGTATGAGCCACTCCTACAGCACAGACGACCTCCTTGTGGTGATTCAAAATTCCAAGAAGCAAAAACGAAGAAACATGCACAGATCGAGCTTTTACGGCAATGGGGCAAAATATTTTGGACTAGAATGATCTGTAAGATAATATGAAGGCTGTTTAGTTTAACGATATCATGCAAGATCACACTCATTTTATTAATTAAGACCAAAAGTGTCCTGCAGGACACAATGTTAAAAAGTTCTCAGCTAGAGATCAATATTATAGTAGTATTAAGGATTTTAAGACTAAATTATTGTCAGTTATGCTGTATTGTCAAACAGAACCTAAAAGCGCTCTATGTAGTATTGAATTATGAATAATATTAACAGCATGTACATGATTATGGAAGAAGAAGTGTATTCTACAGCTAATATAATTAAATACTCATGCTTATTAATGGTTGTTAAACGGCTATTAATAACATTTTATAATAAGCTATAATTATTTTGTTAATGCATTAGGTGCTGTGAACCAACAATTAAGATTTTTACAGCATTTAATAGTTGATTTATAAAATCATGCTTAATGAATTCAAATTCATAATATACAGTACTGTGCAAAAGTCTTAGGCCACTAGTATTTTCACCAACAAAAAATGGTTTTAAGTGGGTTATTTCT
>JAUMHE010000043.1:9516459-9542921 GCA_032359235.1 Enteromius mattozi
CTTATTAGCAGAATACACTGATAGTCAAATGTCAGACTTGGGATACAATTAGAGGGGTCATATGATGATGCTAAAAAACACATTATTTTCTATATACTGTACATTGTTACTCCTCTCTGCCTCAGTCTTTCTGATTTTTACAAAGCTCATCGTTCTGAAAATCTCAGTGTGCTCTGATTGGCCAGTTCTCCAGTGCGTGGTAATTGGCCGATTACCTCAAGCGTGTGACGGAAACGTTCCGCCCCTTACCTTACTTGAAATAAACGTCTCCATGGCATGCCGGCAGCTGCAACTATACTACAGCGAGAATAAAAGTTATGCCTTCTTTCTTTGCGGAATACACTAGTCAACATTTCAAGTGGATCAAAACCTAAATCAAAATTCATTCTTGTCAAAGGACAACTTTAACTTTTTTTGATCCACTTTAAAGCAGTGTTAGTTTTGACAGCAAATTTTGATTTAGTTTTAGTCATAGTCTTTTGACTAAAATGCCATTTAGTTTTAGTCGACCAAATATCATATCATTTTATTCGACTAAATCTTCAGTAAATTAAGTCGGCTAAAATTGAATGGGTTTAGCTACAGTGTAATGCATTTATTAAGCATTTTTCAAAAATGTCCAAACTCATTATGGTTTTATCATGATAGACACTGATTTAACTGTGGTGACACACAACATACCATTATGGTAAAATTAAATATAACCACTTCTCATAAAGAACAAGAACATGATTTTCTTTTCAATGAAATACCATTTAGGCTAATTATGAATTCTTTATGACAACTTGTTTACCAAATTCATTCTTTCAAGCAGACATATATTTATTTCTAGAAATAAATTTAGATTAATCTTTATGACTACTAAGTACTAATTCAGTCAAGAGCAGTGAGTGATTTTACTTTTGTTGCTTGTTTAACATCAGTGACTTGGACAATAGCAACTAAATTGGGCTGCTATCCCTTTAAAACCGAATGCACGCATGTAATGGATGCAATACTGATACATGTTCTCTCTATACTGTTTACGTTCACGTAAGATGAAATGGACTCTGTTTACGTGAATGCTGGTCAAAACGGACAATTCAACATAATTTTGTATATAGTTCTCCGCTCATTCTCCGTTTAAGAGTACTCATGCACTGTGTGAGACGCGCTCTCGGTGTGTGTGTGTGTATGCTTCAGTGTCTGCGCTCAGAAACCGGACTAAACCGAGTTCTGAATGAATCTTATCCCAAATCGTCCCTTACTAACATCTTCGTCTCGTTCTTATTCGTTGTCGAAAATGTCAATAGATTTTCTTTATAGCTTTTGTAATTTAAAATTAGTTTTTGTTTGTTATCATCTCGTTTTTGTTGGTGAAAAAATGATGTTGACGAACATTGTGACAAAAATTATTCGTCAACGAAATTAACACTGCTTCAAATGTTGACTACCGTAAAAGAACTGAAGAAATCGTTGAATAATGTCATTATTTTTGTTTTCTTTCCACAAAAAAGTATTCTTCAAAAGATTACGATTGAACAACTGATGTGACATGTGACTATTTTAATGATGTCCTTACTACCTTTCTGGGCCTTGAATGTTTCAGTTGTGTTGGTGTCTATGCAGGGTCTGAAAAAATATCTTAATTTGTGCTTCAAAGATGAACGAAAGACTTGAAGGCTTGAAACGACATGAGAGTGAGTAATAAATAACAGAATTTTCATTTTTGGGTTGATATCTCTTAATATCTTTGATCTAAAGGACATCCTACCTTCTCTGGTCTCCCATTCAAGCCTCCTGATGGCAACTGTCTTTCACAGAGCCACCAACCCAACAGATCCGCATTTACTTGATGAAGCTGCCCAGTGACCGACAAGAAACCTGTGCAGCAGTAAATCTGGAGACAGGATGAGAAAAACAAATGAATACAACATATGAATACACTAAAATGCTTTTAAAGGTGGGCATAAAATACATCAAACACCTCACCTGACCAGCATGGGACTCTGAACCAGGCCTACAACCAAACCCACCATCAAAGTTCATACAGGACAGCACAAACTCAACAGCCTTGTCCATGTTGATCTCATCCAACTTGCCCTAAACAGAAATGCCTTGTTATATGCATTTAAAATATTGAAAGGCTGCAAGAAACACCAAAAATGCAATTAAATATTTTGATTACAAAAGAATTCAGACCAGTAGTGCTAAAGTTGCAACCGCACAAAAGGAAAACCGTGTATCTATTTCTCCTGTTAAGAAAAAAAAGCAAGCATTTAATAAGTCACATAACTGTTTAGTCCTGTAATGAGGGAACGCATGAATGAATAAACGTACCCCATTTGTCTCCTGCGAATGAGCCGTCCTCCTGCTGCAGTCCTTTAACATAGTCCACCACTTTGTCCACATCAACGACATTAACGCTATCATACAACGACAGGATCTAAAGAGATTAACACACATCGTTTCATGGATTCACACTTTTTGTGTAGTCCATTTTAGTACCATTGAATAATTATAGTGATTGCCTCCTGGGTTTAGTAGATTTCTACTGACCTGTACAGCACTGAGGGTGTAGAGGAGATGAGGGTCATGGCCAATGCTGGCACTGATGCCTCCACAGTCATGCTGGCAAGACTTGATGAACTCTATGATCTCGTCGCGGTTCATTCGAGACAGCTGACCCATCAGGTCCATCACGGTCAGACCCCAGTAGATGCCACTCATTCTCAAATATTCTGACAGAGTGTACTCCTACAGGAGATGGTGCAGAATACATGGGAATTAACCTCAGATTTTATTGATTTTTAAAAGGATTTTAAGAGATGTGTTTATTTATTATTATTATTTTATTTATTTATTTGCATTTTTTAAGCCATCAACTTACATAGTCATCCTTCTTGGAGCCGTAGGCTGCAATATAATCTGCATGCTTGTCTAAGAAGAGCGTGTTTGGAGCATCAGGTTTAATGATAACGTCTTTAACCTGGGTCCCCTGCAAAATAAAGTTGTCGTCATCACTTTCTAACAATACGCATCAGTTTTTGACACATTCATTTTAACCAAGACTATAAACTGTGCTGAGCTGACTGGGCGGATGACATGACATGTTCTTGCTGCTCTCGTTCTCATCTTTTAGTGTGCGATATTTTCTTTACAACCGCAGTAACGTTAACCGCATCCTATTTCTGTATGAGGAAAACACGACATCCTGTACGATTAAATAACTATGAAAGCAAAGTAGTGTGTTACATTACCATCCTGACGGAGAAGCAAGAGAGTGAACTACAGGCTGACTTCACCAGGCACACACATATTACATCATCATCACGTTCCTTGTCGTTTCTACGGGTGCCAGTAAAGGACAAAACACATGTAAGCTAAAGGTGATGTTATTATGGGAAGCTGAAGTTGATTGTGCACCGGTATATTGTCCCATGAAAAACCCACGAAAGACTTACTAATGCGTTTTTGCTATTAAGCAAAAAAACAACAACAACAACAATAACAATAATAATGAAATAAAAACGAAGAAGTTAATTATCTATTCCCGTTAACTTTGTTATTATGACGTTAATTATTATGACTAACGTTAGGCTAGAGAAACAACTGAGAACGTTGTTTATCTTAATTATCTTCTAGTAATTTGTCTAAATGTGGACAAACCAGCAGCTTGACGATTTTTCCAGGTTTCGGTTCAATCAGGGCATCAAGTAGCAGTTTCAGAAGTTAAGAAATTGTCTTTAAAATTTCAATATATAAATATTCAGTATCAGTATTATACACAATATTTTTTATTAAAATTTAAGCTATACCTCAGTATAAACTACTGTTGTTTTGGACCAAATATTGGTTGAGTTACTAATAAACATATTTACCATAATTATAAATTAGTATTTGTTTGATCATTATTTTTTAGTTACTTTAATAACGGACTTGAATGGTTGAGCTTGACAATCTGCAGTTAACATTAACAATATGCGTAGAAAATAGAAAGTGATTACAATGAGATAAGCACTTGTCTATCCAATATTGTGTAGGTCCAACTTACATTGGTGGAAATCATGAAGTCGCAAGGTTGCAGTCAAAATGTTGTCAAAATTTTGTAGGGTAATTAGAAATAATACAATTTTGGTATATATATATATATTTGAGCAAAAAAAAAATTACAAGTGGTTTTAACGCACATTATTTATTTAGTTTTGTTTTGAGGATGTAATCAGTTACAAAAAGAACAGGAAGAGTTGTGTTACTATGTTACATTGTTCAGGTTTGATCAACTTAGCTGTTTAACACAAAAAGACGGCAAGACATGCTGATATGACATAAGGCAACTGGAGACCTGTGTAGGCAATTTACAATCTGTGAGATACAATCCTGAGATCTATTGATAAAAAAAAAGAAAAAAAAAACCCAACATCATATAGATGCATAAATATGCTAAACCAAACAATTAGCTCTTGGCACAGAAGTCCTGGGTTTATAGGTTCACTGTTTGAATCTCCCAAGGTGTTCTCTTGCGATGATGAGCCTTTGGATTTGCGCAGTCCCTTCATAAATCTGAGAATGCAGGCAATAAGACAGTCACATTTTAGAAACGTTACCAATTAAAATAAACAAAATTGGGTCTACAATCCTTACCTGGTAAATCTTAGCATCTCTCATCAGCTTCTCCACAGGATATTCACTATTAAAACCATTCCCACCAAAGACCTGGACGGCATCAGAGGCACACTGATTAGCAATGTCTCCAGCAAAGGCTTTAGCGATTGAGGCCAAGTAGGTGTTCCTGCGCCCCTGATCCACTTCCCAGGCTGCTCTCTGATAGGCCATTCTGGCAAGTTCAACTTTAATGGCCATTTCCGCCAGAATGAACGACACAGCCTGGTGCTGGGGTCAGAAAACAGGCAGGGTCATTAAACCTCATGATATCAGTTTGGGTTTTCAAACAGATCTATTGAAACGGACACCTACCTCTGCAATAACCTTGCCAAAAGTCTTTCTTTCCAAAGCATACTTTGTGGCCTCTTCAAGTGCTCTCTGTGCAAGTCCTGTGGCACCTGCAGCCACCTGAAAAACATCAAGAGATGGTTTATATAGTACCATGAAGAATTTGTTAACAATAATAACTGCAAAAGAACACCTACTGGTGGTCTAGTCTTGTCAAATGCACCCATGGCAATCTTGAAGCCGGCTCCTTCTCCAATCAAAACATTCTCCTTCGGGATTCTTACATCCTCAAACGTGATGCCCCTGGTGTCTGAGCATCTCTGGCCCATGTTCAATTCCTGTTGAACAAAAGAATGTAGACATAAGCAATATGTGCAGAATCTCTTAGTGTAATTAATATAAGTGTGTACGTGTTATCGGAGTGCATCAGACTGCAGTTGTCAGCAGATTGTACCTTTCTGCCAGGCTGGACTCCTGGGGTGTCAGCTTCAACAATAAAGCCTGTGAAAGCCTTGCTAGCAGAGCATTTGGGATCTGGATCTGTGCGGGCCAGCAGGAAGTACCTATAAATGCAAAAAGAACGGTTTATAATGGATCCAAAACACAATTATGAGTTATGGAATAAGATGGGAGAGGTTCATCTACCAGTTTGCTTTTCCTCCATTGGTGATCCACATTTTCTGACCATTGACCACATACTCGTCTCCTTTCTTAACAGCCCGGGTCTTTATCCCAGCCACATCAGAGCCTGCTCCTGGCTCGGTCACACAGTACGCCTGTCGACACAGACATTCACTTGAGCTTGTCAAAATGTGAGTATGCACTGCATAAGGGAATACTTCATAAACAACATATGATTGATTAGAAAACTGATGACACACTTACACACATTAGTGGTTCTTCTGTCATTCTGCCCAAAAATTTCTTCTTCTGGGCATCATTACCAGCAATAATAACGGGCATTTGCTGCATGGAAAAATTACATTAAAATGTATCTTACCACAATAAATTCTGTTTTTGTTTAAATATTAAATAATGCACTTACTCCCAGAGAGTTTGCTTCAATAGCCGTCTGTACTCCAGTGCAACCAAAGGCCAACTCCTCTGTGATGAGACAGGCATCAAATATGCCCAGACCCATTCCACCTAAATCATATAGCAAAATACAACATGGTCAGAATTAAAGGAATGATTGGAATTAAATGAACTCCTATGACTAACCTTCTTCCATTAAACACAAAATGTAAATTTGTGAAGAATATCTTGGGTATGCATTTCCATTTCAAGCATATGATGCATTATAGGCACACAAAATAGCAAACGCTTTGGAATTTTAAAGTTGTCATCTGATTGTTTGAAATATACAGGATTTCTGGGAGATGTGCGTGTCCCATTCTTTGATGGCTCACCTGCAAACAAAGGTATTGTGAGGCTAACCTACCTCACAAACGAAGAAAGCCATCGTGTTAACAACTATGAGCAATGAGCGATGGATTTTTAAAGGTCAATTTCATAGCATAGGCTCTTGACCACTGAAGACAACATTCTTGATTAATAATTGGTGACACGCCAGTCTGTTATTGTAGGGACAACGACTTAATTTTCACGCCGCTAAACATGACTCTGAACAAAACAAACAGTGATTGCTTTACATGTTAGTCAAATTGGCAATACAAACTGAAAAGGGGTCCAGACCTTCTGCTATCAGTTTGAAGATCTGGCTACGTGAGACTAGATGATGCTAAACACCATAAAAGGGTTTTGTATGACTTTTGTGCCTCATTTCATCTATTAACATCCTAAATGTCAGTCTGTTCCCAAGCTTTCAGATATGATTTTGTAAATTACAAAGTCGCATGGAATACTTTTATGATACTTTTATGGTATAATTGCATAGAAACAAGTACATCATTCAAATGTCTCTTTTTATATCATGAAAGAAAGTAAGTCATACAGGTTTAAGAATTACGTGAAGATGAAGAAATGATGACAGAATAATAATTTAGGGCACCGGTCTTGAAAGTACCTACCACAGTCCTCTGGAATATGCCCATTCATTAGACCCAACTCCCATGCTCTCTTAATGAGAGGAAATGGAAACTGCAAAGAGAAAATCAAGAGTTTACATCTTTTGCAAATCTAAAAATATGTAAATGCAAAAAGGTATTTAAATGACCTACTTCACCACTTCTGTCATATGACGGGGCAGCTGGTACAATCTCCTCCCGTGCAAACTTTCTGGCCACCTCCTGGAACTCTTTCTGCTGGTCAGTTAGTTCTGTTAAAATGAGGAACAGCGTGTTGGGATGGCCTAACAATGGCTTGGTATTTAAAAACAAAAAACAGTGAGCGGAGGATGATAATAATTCATACCAAAGCTGAAGCCTCCAAGAGATTCTTTCAAGGCAGCAGTAGCTGCTCTGGCACTAGCTTGAGGTCCAGTACTCTGAAACCTACGTCCAGCCTGAAAACCTGCCCTCAAAACCTGTTGGACAATGATGAAATACACATTTATGCACTGACATAAGTTTTAATGATTTACAGATAATGTACCTACAGCTAACAAGGAAATGCTTCAAATAATAGACAAACTTAACTATATACACAACATTACTGGACTTAATCACTTTTAAATTATTTTAATTGTATAAAATAAAACCGCATAAAGTGACCTGCGCTCATCACTCAAGCGATCACTATGTTACGGAGTATTTACATACAGTATGACAGTATTAAGTAAAGCACTTTTGTTTATAAGTCACATTGAATCTACGATTAGGAGAAGAGCTGAAACATTCTCATAACATTTAGAAAAACTGTTTAATTCCAGATGCAATGATTTTCTTACTACAGTTAACTGCGTAGACTAACCTAGCTGTTGAAGTTCAGCTAATTTGACTAACTTACCTAGCGCTACGCTGGCTATCGCTTAATTTGACATGAATAAAAACGCAAGCATGTGGAAAATAAAAACTGTTCAGCAATTACGTCAATAAAAATACGTGCTTACCTTATTAAAAATCATCGCTATTTCTTATCGACAACGCTCAGATCCTTCAGTGCCCTTACACTGTTCACCCCGAGAAACCATGAAGTGCCAACCAATCACCGGCCTCTATTTTATCACGTGTTTAAGCGCCGTCGCTCTAGTGACTTTTGTCCTACTTTTATTATATAACGCCAAAGATGATAAAACATATTACATCTGGTTAATCATATTTACTTTAAAAACAAGATGAAAATTTGTAAAATTAAAGAAATCGTGTCATTCGCGAACTTTTTAGTATTTTGTTTAAAATATAATGCCTGCTTCAACCTTTTTTTCTGTTTTGCATTAAAACAGCCACCTGAATATAAACAATTAAATCAAAGTATAAAACTTAATTATTAATCGTTAACAATTTTTTTTTTTTACTTGACAAATATAATTGTATTTATAAAACATGTAGGTGAGTGCGTGAAAAATCTGAGACCCCATCGAATATTATTATTTTAATAGTCCTTACCGATGTAAAAGGTAGGATTTAGGGGAGGGGGGTCATGATTTCAACTGTGGGGGAAAAAAATTAAATACCAGAATTCAACGTATAATTTGTATATTAGTGTATAATGTATAAGGTTAATAATCAAAATAAAAAAAATCTACATTTTCAGTTTTCTTCGATTTTTAAAAGGGTGGTGTAACAGGCATGACATATCCAGAAGAGCAGAATGAGTAAACACACATGGGCGGGTCGCCCTTTAGACCGGTGGAGATACATAGCTGTCTTGACAGATGCCAGTATCCGTGAGAAAGCTCTAGCCGGAGTAACAATGCTCAACTGTGTCTAGACTTTTGTCGTACGGTTTATTGATTCCACCTGGTCTCAGTAAAAGCGGACAGACCGGGAAAGAAAGGGAACTCATATGTGAGGTAATGCTCGCTAACGGCCGAACTGCTCACTGTTGGTGTTGACACATCCTCGGCTAGCACTCGGCTAGCGCACCCAAACTTGAGGAGGAGATGTCTCCAGACGACAACCCTCACACCCTCCTGGGAAGGATACGGTTTTTAAACAAGTGCATTGTATGTTTCCGAAAAAGCGAGTCCCTGCCGGAGTCCCTGTGTTACGTGCCGAAAGAGGTTTGCTACAAAATCTGTAAGGACTCGTCGTCTGGCTCCGCTTCCGCGTCCTCGTCCACAGCTGGCAACTCAGGAGGCAAGAGTGTGGTGTCGGTGTGGGAAAACCCACATCAGGCTCCTCACAAGAAATCATGCAAGTGTAACATCGAGCCCAAAAAAGGCACGTGTATACGGACAACAGGGGAAGAGTACTGCAACAGCCATGGCCTGTGGGTCAAAATAAGCAAGGTATGCACTATTTGTATGAGCTGTTGTCGGGAACTGGTGTGTGGAGGTATTTTGATTGATCTGCTGTATCATCATTGCTATCTGAATATACACAGGACTTCCTAGTCCGTGACGTCACGGCATGTAATGTGTGTGTGTGGCTCTCAGAATGTTCCACCTCTTCTGATCAATGGCCATGAGTTAGCCTGTTTTGTTGATTGTTTGACTTTTCTGACCATGACAGGAGCAGCTGGAGGAGTATCGTGCTGGTCTGGACATAGAGGAGGGCTGGATCCTGGTGTGTAAACACACAGAAGGTGGTGACCGGCTTGTGCCAGTGGAATCTCCTGACACTGTCAGCCGCCAGCAGCAGCTGTTTGGATACGACCACAAGCCGTGTAGCAGGTTTGTGTCACCACTGGCCACCATCCTCTAATTCACTGATGTACATAACTTCAGTTTATTGAACCGTGTAATTGTGAGAAATGTGCCAGGAACCAAATGTTTAAAGGTTTTTTTTAGTTACTCCTTTTATTCAGAAAGAAATGAACATTTGATCAGTAGTGGCATTAAATGCATGTGTAATATAACAAAAGATTTCTGTTTCAAATATGCTGTTCTTTTGAAGTTTCATTCATCAAAGAATCGTTAACAAAAGGATCTGAAAAAAATCTGAAACTGTTTTCAATATTGGTAATATTAAGAGAAAAGTGACTTGAGCACCAAATTAGTATATTCAAATACTTTCTGAAGGAGCATGTGACACTGGAGTAATGGCTGCTAAAAAATCACCCAGGAGTATATTAAAACACATTTTTAAAATGTGTTAAAATAGATAACAGCTATTGTTCATTTTAAAAATATTTTACAACATTACTGTTTTATATTTACTGTAGTTTTTGATTGATTGATTAATGCAGTCCTGTGAGCATAAAATACACTACAAATCTTCGAACAGTAGAATTTGCTTTATAGCAGACAATGTTTTTTTCTGTCTTAAGGAAACACCTCAGTGAATTATTAAAAAATGTATCTGCCATTAAAATTTAACTGGCCGGTTTGACATATTCAGCTTAGTACCTAAATTTAGAGTCTGAAACATGTCAGTTAAGATTAAGATTAAAGTGCTGCTTGTAAATAACTGTGTCCTGATTCAGAGGATGTAAGTGAAAACTTTTTTTCTGAATGGCTTTGTAGGTGGGAGCAGGTGGTGGATGTGGAAAACTCTTTACACATGGGTGCCAAACCCAAGGTCGCAGAGCCAGATGAGGTGGCTGTTTGCAAACTGAGGTGAGTGCATGCTTTGATTTGACACAAAAAAATTAAAGGAAAAAAACTGCATATTTGCACCACATGACTTGTATTTGGTGGACAAGAAAAAAACATGCTTATTAGCAAGCAGAGATAACTCTTTGCATATACAATATGTAATGCTTTATTTATTTATGTATTTATTTTTTTTATATATATATATATGTATGGGGAAAAAAAGCGTGATGTTATTGACCTGAATTTGTCTTTGATGGACTCTCTCTTCTAGATATGTACCTCCTACGTGGACATTTGAATGTGATGAGGACCTAGTACATTACTTCTATGACCACATTGGGAAAGAAGATGAAAACCTTGGCAGCGTAAAGCAATGCGTGACCAGCATTGATGTGTCTTCCAGTTCGGTATGTGAAGGTTTAGTATTATTCTACATTATATTGAAAAGCAGAGAGCCGTGAACATATCAGGTGTTCCAGACCTAGTAAGTGAGTTTTTCTGTTTGAAGGAGGACCCCAGTGGGGGTGCAAGCTGCCTGACAGATGGAGACACTGAGACATACTGGGAGAGCGATGGCATGCAGGGACAGCATTGGATCCGGCTGCACATGAAGAGAGGCACTGTTGTCAAGTAAGGGCAGCTCTGCTAGTCACCTTTGAGATTTACCGTCTGAACTGTCGTTTTTGCAAGTAAATAAATATTATATTATATAAATAATTATTTAGATTGAAACTTTCAAAAAAAACATTTTTTATTGGGTTTTAAACCATTTGATCTGTTTTATTACTTATCGGACTACATATTTTATTGAAAGAGCTGATCATAAACAAAAAAAAAAAATTTTTCCTTTAGCAAACTGATATTAACAGTGGACTCAACAGATGATAACTACATGCCCAAAAGAGTGACTGTGTACGGAGGAGAGGGAGATAATCTCAAGAAATACAGCGATGTAACAATAGATGAGTAAGTCATTATTATTATTATTATTATTATTATTATTTAAATCCTAGTTAAACTTTTTGGTCCAAAAGTTTGTTTGGAAAAAGTTATTTTCTTTTTTCTAATGTGATAGCATTCATGCATTTTTAATTGTGGTTTAAAAGTCTAATTTGCGGTGGCTGAAAGCCTGCAACTTAAGAAAACACATGCAAATAGAGAGAACCTGCACATTAAGAAAACATTTTCATCAAGTTGACAACACAAGTGCTGCCAATCCTCACAACACATGCAAATAAGAAACGCACTGCAAACGATCACAACACATGCAAACTAAAAAACGCGCTGCATATTGCGCGGACCACAACGGAAATGTTTCAAGGGGACCCAAAAAAGTGGCGGACCAGCTGCAATATGGGCCTGATGCACAAGATGGCGACGGTGAGCTTCGGCTCGCATTTACTGCAAGGGAAACTCGCATACGAAACTTGGCTAATGTTTTTAAAATTAAATAGTGGATTTGGTATATCAAAGACAAGAGAAAACATCCTCCCTGCATTATTGCGTACCTCTGTGTGAAAATTCATCAAGATACAACACGGAGAATGCCTTTCTTCTTTTGATTATGCATTCAATACTGTACATTTACAAAAGTTGATTTTGTTCTGACTGCTGTTTATATGATTGTACCTGTCCAACTGATGAAATTCTGCATGTGTGTTTTATTATTGGATAACATAACTGTAAATGCACAATTTAACATAAAGTAGCCTACGGTAAGTTTGCATTAAGTAAAAGATCAGTGTTTGCATTTTCCTGTGTGTATTTTTAATATTTATCTTGTAAGATCTGTTGCGTAAATCTTTAAATCTCTATAAGCAGCAAATGTTTTTATGATTTATTTTGCATTAATTATATAAAATAAATCTTTATGCAGTAGTGGCATTCTTTCATATGTTGTGAAAATAATGATATATGTGCACAAATGAGAAATTAATATTACGCTCAATCTCAGCCCATTTCTCACAAGGTAAATATATAATTTAAAAAAAAATCTATGTAATACAATGTTTGTTTGTTTTTTTTGTTGAGAAATAAGTAATTTGGGTCAGTGGAGTTGTTGGTAAACTGAAAAGCATGTCTTTTTTGTTTATTTTAACACCCTGCTTTGAATAATTTCTTTGTCTTTTGGATATTATTAGCCTAATAATCTGACGAATTCCACAATTATCTGTGAAACTTTTTTTTATAAGACGGCTAAATTATAGGCTTAATTTAATATCCTTAACTAAATACAATTTCAAGGTTAGTGAAAATAAATCGTTAGTGCTTCATTAATTAATAAATTAAAATAAATTGCAGAATAATCCCAGCGAATGCAAATCTTAGCAGGTCCTTCACTTTTTTAGGTCCCCTTGAAACATTTCCATTGTGGTCCGTGCAATATGCAGTGCGTTTCGTAGTTTGCATGTGTTGTGAGGATTGGCAGCACTTGTGTTGTCAAATTGACGAAATGTTTTCTTAATGTCCTGGTGCAAGTTGCAGATCGTTGAGCTCTCTCGGCCACCATACTAATTACTTTTTGGGGCCAGTTACCATTTTATATGTATAAGCTTTTGTAGAAGCACTATTCTTCTAAGTTATAAATATGTGAAGGTTATATAAGATTCTGAATATTGCAGCACTGTGGCTTTATTTCTATCACAGCAACTTAATTGGTGAGGTTTGTGTTCTGGAGGACATGACCTCACATTTGCCTATCATAGAGATCAGGATTGAGGAATGCAGAGGTAAGATTCATCTGACATGACATGCATCTGAAAGAAAAAGACAGACTCTTGACCAGTCATCTTGATTTATGTTCTGTAATTATCTTTCTGTAGATGAGGGAATCGATGTACGGATCAGGGGTCTAAAGATCAAATCTTCCTGCGAGCGTGACTTGGGCCTGAATGCAGATGTATTCCAGTCTCCCAACTTGGTGCGCTACCCGAGGTTGGAAGGCACACCCCCTGATGTCCTCTATCGCCGTGCACTGGTCATTCAGAGGTAATGTCCAGAAATATGTGACTTAAGAATCCCTATATTTCAGCTTTTGGCAGCTCTCATTGTTTGTTTGTTTGTTTTTTTGTCTGTAGGTTCATCACACTCCTGGACAGTTTGTTGCCTCATATGGTGCCTGCATGGGACTACAGCCTTGGAACATTTAACCAGATCAAAGTTAGTATTCTTGTCTACAGCGAGTTTATCTTGGGCCATTCTCTACACCTACAGTGAATAGTTTGTGCATATGTGTACATGTTGTCTTTCGCATTACATATGAAATTTGTACTTTCTGCCCCACTTCTTCCCTTGCCTGCCACTGCCATCAGGAATTTACGTGCCAAACTCCTTTTTTTCTGTTTCCTCAAATGTTGTGCTGCTCTTAGAGCATAAAGCAGTTCCTGCTGTTATCCAAGCGTCGCTCTGCCCTCATCACCCAGTGCCTGAAGGACTCTGAGACCAGTAAGCCTAACTTCATGCCCCGCCTTTACATCAACCGTCGCCTTGCCATGGAGCACCGTGACAATCCCACTCTGGACTCCACGTGTAAAAATGCTGTCTTCACTCAGGTAGTCCACTAAACAAGTGTCAATATGTTTACAAAATCCATTGTTTTTCAATAATTTTAAGAAATAAAGGCTGTATTGTTCAGCAAGAACAAGTTGAATTAATCGAAAGGGACAATGAAGACATTTAAAATATTACAAAAGATTTCAAATAAATGCTGTTTTCTCTATTCATCACAGAATTATTTCCACCAATATAAGCAGCACAACTGTTCTCAACTTTGGTGATAATAAGAAATGTATCTTGACCACTGAATTAGTCAATTTCTGAAGGATCATGTGACACTTGACTGGAGTAATGGCTGCTGAAAATTTAGCTTTGTCATCAAAGGAATAAATTACATTTTTAAATATATTCAATAAGATATGTTATTTAAAATTATAATAATATCTCACAATATAACTGTATTACTGTAAAACATTTTTTAGATCTTGACTACAAACATTTGAAAGGTGTTGTAGAGTAAATACTGTTGTATATGCTCTTGACAGGTGTATGAGGGTCTGAAGCCGTCTGACAAGTATGAAAAGACTCTGGACTACAGGTAGTCTTTTTATAACAGAAGTTGTTTTTTAGTACTTAAAACTTACAGAAGTTGCTTCATAACACATTAGTTATGATTGAAGCTATGACTTTATTATACTTTACACACAAATGATTTTCTGTTTCTTACAGGTGGCCAGCACGATATGACCAATGGTGGGAGTGTAAATTCATTGCAGAAGGCATCATCGATCAAGGTCATATAGAGATAAGCTTCCTTACACCCATAATAATTCTTATGCCTGCAATAAAACACGGTCCTTACCTGAGATTTCTCTGTTATAGGTGGTGGTTTTCGAGACAGTCTGGCAGACATGTCTGAAGAGCTTTGTCCCAGCTCATCAGAGTGCACCATGCCACTTCCATTCTTCACACGAACTTCAAACCAGGTAACAGCTGACTTGACAGATGCATTGTCATTTTCTTTATATGTGACCAGTCTTAAGTCCCTGGGGTATATTTGTAGCAATAGCCAAAAATACATTGTATAGGTCAAAATTATCACTTTTTCTTTTATGCCAAAACTCATTAGGATATTAAGTAAAGAATATGCTCCATGAAGATATTTAGTAAATTTTCTACTGTAAATATATTCAAACTTAATTTTTGATTAGTAATATGCATTGCAATAGGCAATTTTTTTTGTACCCTCAGATTCCAAATTTTCGGGCAAATATTCTATATCCCCTCCTAACAAACCATACAATAATGGAAAACATATTTATTTATCTTTCAGATTTTGTATAAATCTCAATTTCTAAAAATAAATTGACGCTTATGACTGGTTTTGTGGTGCAGGGTAACATATAGTCCATTCCATTGGAGTACACTCTAATGTAACTGACAAGGTATTTATTAACTTATCATTATATAATGATTTAACTGTTTTTGTATCAGGGGGCTGGAGAGGCCAGAGACTTCTATGTGCCAAATCCTTCATGCCGAGAATTCCACAAGTTTGAGTGGATTGGGCAGCTAATGGGTGCAGCTCTTCGTGGAAAAGACTTTCTGGTGAGTGCTGGTCTTACTGTGTAATTGCATTAGGACCTTTGCCTTAATTGAACATCCTGTGGTGAATGACATTTTATAATATTTATTCTTTAGGTTCTGGCTTTACCAGGACTGGTGTGGAAGCAGCTGATTGGAGAAGCTGTCAGCTGGACTAAAGACTTTCCTGCAGTAGATTCAGTGCTGGTAAGAAGCCCAAACATCTCTACTTCAATCATATCTTTGTATCTTGATGCTGACCACTCTTTGGCCAGATGAAAACTGGACAGTCGATTGAACCTGTTTTGTCCCTAAATTTCTATCACTGAATGGAGTTTAAGTTCTTTGCCACTGTAAAAAAGAAAATTTTTATACAGTTTTATTATGAATTTTAAATGCTCTGGTACTGTAAGATGAGACCAAAACATGAGTGAAATTGAGCTGAATTATGACACTATTGTCTTCTATAGAGTATTCTATAGATTAAAGCGCTTTATAAATAAATGTGACTTGATTTAACCAACATGGACCTGATGAAACAACATTTGGGGTGATTCCTTAGGTGAAGTTGTTAGAGGCTATGGAGCATATGGACAAGGAGACATTTGATTTTAAGTTTGGCCAGGAGCTTGTGTACACCACACCCCTGAGTGACGGGCGGCTGGTGGAGCTGATCCCAGGAGGCAGTGGAGTGGTGGTCCGATATGAAGATCGCATGGAGTTCATACGCCTGGTACAGAAATCCAGACTAGAAGAGAGCAGGGAACAGGTAATATATTGAGACTATTATAATTGGGATCAACAGAAAAGGCTTCTCTCTTTTCTTTTTTTTTTTTATACTAACCATATAGTTTTTTTTGATCAGTCCGAAAAATTCTGTACTGTGTTTCTTCACCGCAGATTGCTGCCATGCAGGCAGGACTGGTGAAAGTGGTGCCGCAAGCTGTGCTTGATCTCCTGACATGGCAAGAAGTGGAGAAGAAAGTGTGTGGAGACCCAGAGATCACAGTGGAGGCCCTTAAACGCCTCAGTGAGTCACACAGCAGCTGACATGAGCATTAAATAATTTATATTCTATGCCTCAGCATGAATTCTTCAAGGCACTGAGCCGAATAGTGGATGAAACTGAAAATTTTACAGCTCTGTGTCGCAGTCATTCTTAACTTGTTTTACTTTAGGTCCCAAATTTAAATTGAATTTCAAGTGCCACATTACCAAAATAATGGTTTTTGCTAGGATTTCATGTCAGTGTTTGCTAATGTAATGTAATGCATTTTTGTACTTTCTATCAGCACGCTATGAAGACTTAGAACAAACGGACGTCAGAGTGCAGTACTTATGGGAAGCCCTGATGAACTTCACGAATGGTTAGTAAGGACCCTTGGTGTACATGAAACAACTATTTCTAGTAATTTGCAAAAAGGAAGTACTTAATTTTCCCATGTTGATTTATGTACACTTTTACCAGAGGATCGCAGCAGGTTTTTGAGATTTGTGACTGGGAGAAGTCGTCTTCCTGCTCCAATTTATATCTTCCCAGACAAACAAGGGTGAGTTATGGAGAAAATAGCACTGTGATCACATGCATTTAATATTTGGTCTTAATAAACACTAAACAAATGTATTTTGTCTAGATCTGAAACCACAGATGCACTTCCTCAATCTTCCACATGTTCCAGCACCCTTTATCTACCCAAATACCCAAGGTCTGTAATATAATATTTATGTGAGCAGTCTTTTCTGATGCATAATTACTAATTAAAATGTCCCTTTTTTTACTGCTCTGTAATCCACAGTGCTAAAGTTTGTGAAGAGAAGCTTCGCTATGCTGCATATAATTGTGTGGCCATCGATACAGACATGAGCCCTTGGGAGGAGTGACATGATTTTGCCATGTTTACGAATTTTACACACCTGGATTGATTTTTTATTTTAATTTTTTTTTGGCATAAATAACTGAACTGTAGCCTTCAGCACCGTGCACATGACCATGCCTACACTATTGCCAATTTCATCAGTACAGTATGAAAATAAACATGTTATAAACAATACCTGGTTTGCAGTTCTTTCAAGCTTATAAATGAATAAAGTCTAAGACCACTCAGGACAATTTCTATTCAGAATTTTTGTTTTCTAATGTAATTTGATAGGAATTTTAGATTTTTTTTGTCACATTTTTGCTTTACTGACAGCAGCACTCATGCTACATGACCTTTATAAGTGTCCTCAGTTACAGCCATGATTTCATTTTTACCCTTTTCTGGTAAAATGTTATAAACACACAAATCTAAGTAACAGAGTGAAGCCTAGTTTAGATATATTTAATGAGTATTTTATTATACAAAAGCCCTCAAAATGGTAAAAATCAATGCAATAAAATGTCTTCCCATAATAGGACAATGTGATTTATAAGAAAAACCCCTGACCCTTTTCTTTTATGCGCCTAAACTGGCTGTTGCAAAAAGATATATTCTTGTTACCAAGTTGTTTGTACAAACTGTTCAATAATAATAATAATCAAACATTTAATTACTGTTAATTTAGCAGAAGCCTTAAATCGATTTAGATGACACTATATAGGATTTACTACACCATATAGGACTTGTTTGTGATTTAAATTCTGAAATATGTAGTATGGTTAAAGTGTAAAGCGCTGGAAAAGCTCTTAACTACTAAACACGTGGTGGCAGTGAAGCGCTTGTCCTCTGAGCCAGAAGAACTACTCTCGCGATTTCTCCAGGTATTCTCGCGATAAGTGGTTGCTTGAAACCCGCCCATGAGCCTTTGCTAGCCCTCTTTCTAGCCGGCGCCTGAGAATGGGTACGTGTTTTCAGATTCTGGCCGCTGGAACAATCCGTCTTCATCTGCGCTATCCGATGATACTTTTAATCAATCTCTCTCAGTGTTATATCACAAAGGTAGATTTTAAGCGATATAGTGGCAAATTGGACGATTCAATGCATTTAAGCGTTTTTACGAGAAGAGATGGGGTAAAGTGGCTGGAGACGTTGCTCAAGATGGCTGCGCGCAAGGGGTACTGTTCTCTCAAACAGCGTTAAGAGTGCTATTTAGGCTGGTAGTTGTGTTCCAAAACGTGCACAACGCTGGTCTGTTTCTAAATGAGTGATTTTTGTGATTGAGAAGTGTAACTTAGAAAAGAAACGGGTTAGCGTGAGAGGCTAAACGAGGAGTAGGTGCATGTGTCAACCTCTGGAGGCTGCGTGGCCGCTAGCATGAGCTAAAAATTAGGCTCGGTGGTTTGTTATTGTTAATCAACTATCGTTTGCTTTATATTTCTCGACAGCTAATTTTATCAGAAATTGTTATTTGTGGAGGCGTGTAAGTGGTAACTAATGATGTCTAAACGGTTAGCTTATTGCTAATGTTAATCTGTTGATAGCAGGTCGTGCTTCTCTGCCGTTTTACACATTTTTTTTTTTTTTTCTTCCAAAAACTTCTCACCCTCATGTCCCGCATCTGTGTGACTTCATTCCTTTAAGTAAAAGTAGACTTAAGGCTAGGTTGTTTTATGGGGAAAGTCGTATGGAACGGAAGTTGCGCATGTTGTTTTTGGGTAAATTGTTTAATCTTGAGTGTGTATGATGAATCCCAATTGCGGAATCCGATTTTTCATGCGGATAAACACCTTGGAGAACTGAACACTCAAGTATGTTATGAAAGGGAGTGGTTTAATTTTATTCAGATTGCTTTCTAATGCATCTCAATCTCTTTTAAACTAAAGGTATCTCAAGGGACAACTGGCACAAACGCCGCAAGACTGGTGGTAAACGCAAGCCCGTCCACAAGAAAAGGAAATATGAGCTCGGGCGTCCTCCCGCAAACACCAAGGTAAATATAACTTGGGTGTATTTTGTTGTTAGTATGTCTTTGCAACAATGTGGGTGATGAAAACACGTCCTTAGGTTGGTCTTTTTGGCCGTTATGGTCAAAGCTTTTGACCTTCCAATGTTAGGATTCGTCATAGTTACACTGACACATAGCCAAGCTCAAAAAATGTCTTTATTGAGCTTTATCACATTATATAAGCTAATTGTAATGGCTCTCCTTAGATTGGACCTCGCCGCATCCACACAGTAAGAGTCCGTGGTGGAAACAAGAAATACCGTGCTCTGAGGCTCGACGTGGGGAACTTCTCATGGGGCTCGGAATGTAAGTTTCTGATAAATGTTTTACTCCGCTTATAGGTGTAGCTCTTTCAATGATGATAATTTGTCAGTTCTGCTACTGAATGTGCTTGATGGATATTTAGGTCTCTGAGAAAGATGCGTTCAATGTTCTGATTAAATGCATTTGCTGAGCTCTTATTGAATGTTTCATTAGAGCTGGTTTTATTGATATTTCAGGCTGTACCCGCAAGACTAGGATCATTGATGTGGTCTACAACGCCTCTAACAATGAGCTGGTGAGAACCAAGACCCTGGTGAAGAACTGTGTCGTCCTTGTGGACAGCAATCCCTACAGACAGTGGTATGAGTCTCACTACGCTCTTGCACTTGGCAGGAAGAAGGGTGCCAAGCTGGTAAGTTCAATCACTTTTCTTTTATTAAATCGTTGAGTGTTTTCATAGTGGTCTTTCTTTGATGATAATTTTGCCCAGTTCTGCTACTGAATGAATGTGATGCAGTTTAAGGCTCTGAGGAAGACTTGTAGCTTATAAACCCTGTCAATACCAAAAACATGCACCGTAATCAGTATATGGCTAAATTCTCATTTGTTGTCAAACCAGACCCCTGAGGAAGAGGAAATCCTGAACAAGAAGAGGTCGAAAAAGGTCCAGAAGAAGTTTGATAAACGCAGAAAGAACGGCAAGATCAGTCCTCTGTTGGAGGAGCAGTTCCTGCAGGGGAAACTTCTTGGTAAGTTGTGCTTTTGAGGTCTCAATGTGACCTTGGTGTGTTTGTGATGAAACTTTAACCAGTTCTGCTACTGAAACAACAGTGCTGACGTTATACCATTTCTGATGACCACTGAAAAGCTGCCTGCAGCCAAACTGCCCTTCAGTTTAAGTGTTGTAATCTATGGCTTTGTGTTTCTCCTCAGCCTGCATTGCCTCCAGACCAGGACAGTGTGGCAGAGCTGATGGCTACGTTCTTGAGGGCAAAGAACTGGAGTTCTACCTGAGGAAGATTAAAGCCAAGAAAGGCAAATAAATGTACAGCTCTCTTTGATACGACTATTAAAGAAAATACCCCAACTCAGCATGTCGCTGCTGTTCTCATTTTGTGTAACACGGGTGGTGTTGTAAAAGCTTTTGATTAGAAAGTTGGTTTAGCTGAGAAGAGATCTGCTTTGACATCTTGCAGTAATTGTTTCTGGTGTTGCAATGACGCATTTCCATCTTATGCATATTTTCTTGAAAGGAGGATTGAGAAAGTTAAGCAGTTGTATTTTTCTGCATTAACTGGTTATAACCTCCAAGAAAAAACACAAGTGCTAATGTGCTCTTAATGATCTGTATAAAGTAGTCACTGCAATACTTGTGTACATGTCTTAAATATCTAACAATGTTTTAAGAATTTTGAGTGGTTAGCCATGGAACGTAATGACTTTAAAATGAGAATAAAGCAATAACCTCAAATAAGTGATAACTTTAGGTTACCTGTAATCTTTGGTTTACGGAAGTGGTAAATATAAGTGATAAATCAACGATGGCTTTACAGGTTGTCAGTTTCTACATTATAAAATTTGAAGCTATGTAAACTGTTAAAAGGAACAGCATCTTTACAAATTTAAAATGAATAAATACGGTTTCATTAATCACTGGATAGGTTAGGTAAGTTTACTTTATAAAAAGTAATGTGAAATAATTTCAAATACGATATATTCCCTGGTAGAACTGACTATCCAGCCATCATTTCTCTTCACATTATCCTGCAGAAATCACTCATGCTGATTTGATGTTAAAGAAACATCAGTATCAAGTTTTGTAGCTCAATATCTTTGTGGAAATGTTGATGCAATTTTTTAAGATACTTTAAAAGAACATTAGAAATCCTAACATTAAAATTTCTTGGTATATTTATATTAAGGTGTACATGTACTTACAGTATAAGAACAATAAATTAAGCACAATTACATGCAAGTAACCTTAAACCTAGCCACATAGTATGTCATTAATATTACTCAGTACTTGAATTTAATTACACTGAGACAAGGACAGCTTAAAATGAAGGTGTCACACAAACAAATGTATATTTAATGAACAAAACAATTTTAAAAGCGTAAGCAGGGATGAAGGCTCAAATATCCCAGAAAAAAGATCCTTGCGATGCAATACCTGCATTGGTAGTTACGCATTTATCTATGGATCTTGGTTTGCTTGTCCCGTAGTATCAGGTGACCCCAAGAGTTTATCAGGGCAAACATATTGAATAGTCGTGTGTTGTTGCTGCAGTGGTGATGGGATGCTGCTCTTCAAAGGCAGTTCAGGCCTTGAGCGCTCGCCCTTACATTTAGATCTGCAGCAAAGACATAATTGTTGCGAGCTCTTGTTCTTCTGCTTTTTTATTTTATGTGTAGTTGGCCACACATTGATGGCAAGCATTTGTGTCTTGGGGGTTGGTAAAGATTCCTCGTTATCATCCTCAAGTATCCTAATAAATACAGAACACCAAAGTCAATAATGTACAAAATCTAAGAATAGTTCACCCAAAAATTAAAATGACTCACCCTCACAATGTTCCAAACCCATAAGACCTATGTTAATCTTCAGAACACTAATTAAAATATTTTTGATGAAATCTGAGAGTTGTGTTGCTTTCTATGCAAAGTTGGAAGACTCTGGGATTTCATTAAAATATCTTAATTTGTGTTCTGAAGATGAACAAAGGTCTTATATAGGTTTGGAACTAAATGAATGTGAGGACTTAATGAAAGAAGTTCCATTTCCAACTTATAAGTTTTAAATATCAGTTTCCTCATTAAGGAAATCATTAAGTAATTGTGTTTGATTACAGATTTTTGCAGTTAAACAAGAATCATATATTGCATACTCGGCCAGTACTTTTGCTTGTTTGTTAAAGTTAACCGTCGCATGACTGGAATAATGATATAGCCTACAGTATATTGTATGTTGACAGATTTAACATTACATATGTTTTATATATATGTGTATGTATGTGTGTGTGTGTTTTCCCCAAACATTAATCTGGCCCCTTGATTTTAAGTGTCTATGAATTATGGATAGGTGTTACAGTCTGTCATTGCACCTCATGTCATGTGTGGAACCCATGAAGACAGGCTTCATAGTAGCTGAAGGATATGAAGGACCCTTATCCACCCAGTATTTGTCCTTCTCAAGGAGAGGAAGATTTTGATGCATGTCATCTACAGCTAGCATGGAAACCTAGATTAAATTAAAAGCATTGGCACGAGTGGTTATGATCCAACATGTGCTTATTGATTCATGTGTGTATTGATTTACTAACCTGAATGTTGCGATCTATGAGTTGGTTGGTCTCAAAATCATCGTCATCTTCTCCAAATGGGTTGATAATAAGTTCCCCTACCTTTAAGATCATGTGTACACTTAATTTGAGAAATCAAACCACTGGTGTAGTACAAAATATGCTCTCATATTAGCAATCATACCTTTAACCAACCAGCGTAAAAGAAGAACTCCAGTAGAGTGAAAATGGGGACATAAAGGTCCAGATGAATTTTGTCTTCATCAGGTTTCTCAGGTTTTACAAACTGCCTCCCAATTAGGCAGAACATAAAAAAGGAGTACACAGCCACGGTCACTACCTGCATCCAAACAGAAGTGAGATGACCAGAGGTTGACATGGTGAGCTACACCCATGAAAGATCTGTCAGATGAGCTTCACCTGTGTGTACACCAAGGGAATGCTGATCCAGTCGTAGTGGAAGAGCATGCTGCATTTTGATCTATAGTTATTCAGCTCCTGACAAAGAGGAAGAAAGGAAGGAAATATTGTGCTTTTATGGCACATATGCATCACCTCGACGTGTTTAAACACACTTACATCCATGAGCAGTCGCAAGGTTATATCATCTTTCACACGCCCTTCTTTTCTCGCTTGTGATGCCAGATTTGCAAACCATGTCAGTGGCATCCAGTATTTGTTGAAGTCAGAGTACAGATGGTTTAGTTTTTTGAGCTCGTCTGTGGTCATGAATCCTGCAAAAATGCCAAATAAATGCTTTCCAGATTGTAATTCTGACAAAGTGTCTGGTGTTGAATAAGACAATGACATGCAAGATGTATTCTTCGGTATAGCCTACCAGTAGCTCAGTATTTCCACAAAAGAAATCAATTTTCTATAATCTGCTATTAATCTAATGGCAAGAAATGTCTTTTTATTGAGTTGCCTTTGCAAAAAACATACATGAACAGAGTAGTCTGATTCAAAAATAAATATCTTCTTATCAACTGATTATTTTTAGTGAATCAAACGCATACAACACAGCTAGATTCAACAGCTTCACAAATAAAAGATTCTTACGAACCACTTTTTTTTTCTTCTTTTTTTTGTGAACTAAAAACACACAAAATGACCAGTCTTGGCAGCTTCACAAATAAATACCAAAAAACACAGAACCTTACCCTAATGTTTTTAAATGCATTCTGGGATATACTCCAATCTAACATGGGCTTGTTTATTTATTTATTTTTGGATTTATGTAAAGAAAACCTACCAACCGAGAACATTATATGTGTGTTTTTACAACATTCTGAGAACTAAAAATTGTTAGCTGGGATGACTCTTATGAGCCTGTTATTAATGAATTTAAAAAAACAACCATACAATATGATCCAGTCTGCTTCATGGACAGCTGGATCTTTACAGATGGTCCTTTCTAGTGAATTAAAAACGTAATATGTGATCATCCCTCCATCCATTCTCCAAACCACATCCTTTACGGTCACAAGTTATTGTGAAGTAAAGTTCTATGGGCCGGTTCTTTTTAGTGAATCAAAAACATAGATTTTACTAGAGGAGGACTGAGTCAAAAACAAATGACTCTTAAGGGCTCGTTCTTTTATTAAAAACAAAAAAAGGTTTGAATCAGTGTAACAAATCCTTAACTTAATTAAATACGTCATATAACAGCTACTGAATCATTTACTGACACATTACTGAACTGCAAGTTAAAGCTACTTTCTGAAGAAAGTTTTATGTAAAAAGCATTACGCAGTATCCAATAGTAGACTACTATGTAGAAAACAATGCAAAGGCTCCACACTTCATTGTAAATTTGTTTTCACAGTACTTTTATTCCTCACAGACATTTTCAGATGCAAAGTTCTTACCTGCCTCCACAATGTCCTCCAGAGCTGGGAATCTCTTGCGTACTCGTGTACTGATGGAGCGCAGGATGAGGACTGACGACAGGTTTGCATACCTCATCAGAGTTCTCCTCAGCAGACGGCCTCTTTCATCTGTGCCGTGGACGTTCCCAGACACGACCATCATCAGGTTATCAGGCAGGGGAAAGCTTGTATATTGACCCCACCAACGCTGAAACGCCTGGGTGACATAGAAACCTAACAAGCACCACAGATCGGTATAACTTACTAGATGAAACCCAGAGTTAGTAACGTCTTGTAGCTATGGTCAGAACATTTATGCTCACCAAGAACAAATGACATAGGGATGAGTTTAGCAAACTTGTTGCAGTGACGTGCAAGTCGCTCAAACACCTCTTGTTGTGTGTTATTGAGGACACATCTGTAAGATGCAACATGGATTGATTGAGTTTTTGAAGGACAACGGTTCTTCATGCGTGCACTTGAATAACCAAGACCATATCAATGCTCCAACTGTTATTTAATATCTCTACTTTCTACTTAATATATTCTAAATAGTAGTTTTCTCGCTAACCTTAAAACTTTTAGTATGAACTGTATTGGCATTATATAAAGTGGCATCTTCTTATGACTCGGCACTCAAAACATTGCTGACTTATCATTTGCTTCGGATAAAAATCTTCAGCCAAAAGAATGTGAAATGGTAAAAAATGTGGATTATTAATGTCGTGATACCTGTATAGAATACTGATGAAGCCGTACAGTAAACAGAAGACCAGGAATTCTCTGTAAAGAAGCTTGTAAATGCTTCCTTTCCATCGGAAGAGTAACTTTGAGAAGCCTCCAAACTTAGCATTAGCCACCTTGAGCGTGTAAGATACCGTCATGGTGGAATACTAGAGAAACACTCAAAGAATTAAGACGTTTTGTCATATAGATTTGTCATTTGACATATAGAATATTCTTTTTGTTGTCGTTCTTACCTTAGTGTTTCAAGCTCGTCTTGTTTTAGAGAGAAAACACACCTCTTGTTTTCTCTCTTATATATTTGTCTTTAATGTGGGGCTATCAATCCATCTTGTGATTTATGGTTTGGGAACCCAGTTTATAAGAACATGTTCATTATCAATGTCAGTCTCATTATTATGAATGATTACTGTGTGTTTTCCACAGTAATCAAAGTTAGAATTTATGACTAGGAAGTTAGCACTTGATTGTACATTCTGCAAATTGTCTTTGTTTGTAATAAAACATATATTTTCTTTTCATTTCACAATGGTTCCAAATAAACATTTGTGGTTCTCCAGAGAACCTTTAGTGAACGACTTAAAAGAAACACTTTTTATCTTAGTGTGAAGAACAATATAATGATCTGAGAAACTTTTTGTGCAATGAAAGGTTTCCATGGATGTTAAAGCTTCTTCATAGATGCCACAAAAAAAAGGAAAAAAAAAAGAGTGTGATGCATATTAATATTAATATTTAACTAGATAAAAAAGTTTGTTTAGACAAACTTTAAGTTGGCTTGAGAAAGCCGGAGATAGAAGTTTGAAAAAGTTT
>JAUMHE010000043.1:9543082-9564439 GCA_032359235.1 Enteromius mattozi
GATAGGTGAGTTTTTTCAGGGTTGGAGCTAAACTCTGCAGTGCATTGGACCTCCAGGGTAAGATTTGAGAAACCCCCGGACTACTGAATACTTATACGACAGATAAACAGCAAACATTAGGGGGCAGTAGAACCTAAAGAAGGTACAGAGTTACTCCAAATTGGGAGGCCCATCACATCTCTTCAATTCACTTCATACAAGCTGAACACCTCTTTCTTGTTAAATAAAGCAAAAGCTTGATCACTTTTCTTTAAACCCAGACTTCCCCTTGAGACATTGTTTTCCAACTGAATTCAATTAGGTAAGAATTAATCATGACAACATTTTCTTTAGATATCTATTGTATGTAAAACACATAAATAGTCAAACACGTAAAATTTATTTTAAAATTGACAAAAGAATCAATAAAAATAAGAATATATGATCAGTTTTTGCTCCTAAAAGATAATCATAAAAAAATCCTCTATTAAAGGGCTTAAAGAGGTTATTCAGGAAACATAACATTTTGGTTTTAGCAAAACCTTTTTTTTACTAAATTAATGTCTTTGTCAAAAACTCCAAAGTATACATATGCTATAAATTAGAGCATGTTCTTAATTGCAGTGATGGTTTAAATAATTAGATTGTTCTAAAATAACACGCTTTTATTCTCAGTTGTAATTTTGTCTGTTCAGGCTAGCTTTAAAAATTGAAATTTCACAACTGTAAAGTGCCCAGCACAGAGCCCAAAATATAGCACTCCGTCCCACAGCAGGGCAGGTAGAGATGCCTGTGAGGCGCTGCAGGTTTTACTGGACGGAGTAACCCAATGCTATAATTACAAACTCCCACACAGGAGGAAATCAGAGCTAGCTTTCTATTACTGCTGAGTGATTTCAGCCACTAATGAATGGGCTGGGGCATGATGGGAACACAGAAGCAGATCTTGTGAAAGCCAGTGTAAAACTCTGAAATGGCTACATTCACTTCATACTTGGTCCCTTAGGACAGAGTGTAATTAAGAAATGTTTTCACAATTGCAGTAAAAAAAAAAAAAAATACAATGATTAGAGCTTGTAATCCAATTAACTAACACTGAAAGAGTTCAAAACATACAAAACAACAATTATGTGAAAAAGCATTTATTTAAAGACAACAATGAAATATAATTTCTCAATTTCAGGATTGTTTGATGATGTCACATGTAAATAAATCACAACAAATTCATACAGAAAGTCCAGTGTAACCCGTATGCACCCAAGATTACAAAACCTGCATGTTTTGTTCAGTGTTGTTAAACGGTCTTTCTTTTTCTGACCTTTTTGTTGCTGACCTTGTTGATTTGTTCTGTCATTATGTCATAGAGTCATGGACAGTGTATATTACTTATATACTGTTATAGTATTTATTACTATTTTGAATTTGACTACATTTTTATGTTTTCTTATATAGTTTTACATTTTCATTTTAGTTAATCTTTCATGTATTTCTGTCATTTTTTAATATTACTGTTTAGTTTTAATTAATTATTTCAGTTTTAGTAATTTTAGTACTTAAACCTATTTTATTTCATTTCAGCATTATTTCAATTAACCAAAATACAGTTACATTCATTTTATAGCTAAAAGTTGAGTGTTACGTATTCTGAATGGTGTACACAACCTCTCCTGCTTTATTTAGGCTTTCCACTGAAATCTGCTTATGTTATATTTTACTTGCCAGGTCAGTCTGATCTTATCTAAAAGCCACTTAATTTGACTAGCATTGCTATTTCTGTTTATTTGATTATACAAGTTTTTACCTTGCTAAAAATACATTAATTATTAAAAAAGCCAAAATAATGATTACATCATCTGAGGCCATCTGTAGAAACAGGCTAGACTAACTAAATAATCACTGTTTTCATCAGCTACATAAACAGTAACCCTCCAGAATTCTGCATAGGAGAGAAATGTTAGTTCATCATACATCCAGTTTTTAGCAGATTTCATTACTCTGCTTAGGCTGAATTGTGGTTCTGTTTAATGTTCTCTTGCTTTCTACTGTTACTTTTCCTCTTCATGTTAATATATATATATATATATATAAGTTGTATGTGACACCAAATAGATTTTACATTGACTCTAAACACTGTAACTGAATGTGAAACAAACTAATATTACAATAATAAAACTTCCCATCTAAATTACAGTAGAAGACAAAGATATAAAAATGTCAATATAATGAAAATATCCAGGCGGCAGCTATATGATAGCTTATCTTGGCAACAGACTGAGTCTGCAAACAGCTCCATTTGACACTTTATCAGAACAGTAATTCATTCACGTTGTATGCAAAAGTAATGGCTTTGCAAGGTGCAGTGACTTCCTTTAACAGCAACGCTCCCTGTGCATTTGCAACAAAAGGGGAAACATCCTTACTAAAGGTGCAGTTACATTAGCCACATTTCAGCTACATTTTGTGTGCAAAAAAATGTAGTCACTTTCAAAACAAGCAGCAAGGCAAAGCTGTGATCTCCTCTTTTTTGCGGATTCTAACTGGACTGACTGGATCCTCCAAGTTTCACCAAGAAAATGACAAATGTGTCCTCACCTTCAGACTTCCCAAAACTTCCCAAAAAGAGTACTTGCTAGCATCTCTGAGTATGTCAGTTGAATTTCCTGTACTGTCACGAGAGGTCCACATTCTCATACTCTCCATGATCGGAGTCCTCGATTTCAATCCCGGGAACCAGGCTGTAGTATTCAGTGGATTGGGTCAGGTATGCCTTCTCCCGATCGGCTGAGTCCTTCATCACTTCGCTCACACTTACATTGTCCAGGTCCTGCTTTCCCGCAGTCCCCTCTGTGGAGCAAGTGGAGGGCGGAGGGGCCAGTGAGTCCACAGAGCCCAGTTTGATCTCCACCTCCTCATAAATATCCCGAGTGCTGTCCAACAAATTGGACGAGGGCTGAAGCATCAGCTGGTTCTTCAGTATGACCTCTTTTCCACCGTCTACAGACACTGCTGTCTCCCCAGTTGGCAGCTTGGCATGTGGCCACCGTCCGTTGCAATGGGAGTTATTGGATCTTTTGCGAGTCGAGCTGAACGAGGAGCTGTCTTTCCTCTTCTTCTTCCTCCCACAGCACCAGCAGAGCACCAAACTGAGGAGGAGGAACAGGGGAAGCAGGATGAAGAGAGCGGTCAGGTTGGCCAAATGGCACACGTCACTGGTCTGCAAAGACCAAACAGTCCGTCCTGCAAGATTCTGAGGAGAAGAACAGGTCAAGTTACCTATGAGGTCATGAAAGCCGCTGGAGTTAATGTGTGGACCACCTTGAAGGCCCTCCAACAGCGAGCATGTGCAGGCCCAGGGGTTTCCGATGAGATCCAGATGCTCTAGTGAAGTCTTAAGCGCTGAATGAGGCAGAGCGCTCAGCTGGTTCCATCCCAGGATCAACTCTCGCAGTTTGTCCGAGCTCTTCAGAAACTGCTCGGGCAGATGTTTCAGATGATTCCATTCCAGATCAAGCACTTCCAAACTATAGGCTTTAGCTAGGAAGTCTGCCGGCAGAGATGTCAGCCTGTTCTGGCCAAGATACAGCTCCCTCAATAAACTGACAGCATCACCGGCCTCACTGTGATCAATGTGACTGATATTACAGTTACTTAGGTCCAAAACCTGCAGCTGTGTATGCGACAAAAAAGCCACCCAGGGAACATGGTTGAATGTGGATCCTGAGTAGTTCAAGCAGCAACTGTCACTGGGTACCTTAGATGGAAAGTGAGACAAAACGCTGGCAGATGGACAGTCACATTCCTTTGTGCTTCCTTCAGTCACATGCAGCATTTGAAGAATCCAAAACCAGCATGAAAAGACTTGTAACAAAAACAGCGCTGTAACAACAAACAAGAAAACGGATTAGAGATACACACATAGAAATTCACACTTTTCATATTTAAACAGTGAAAAAAAGAAAAAAAAATCTATTTATTAAACCACAGTTTTAGAGCTGTACTAGTATTTACAAATCATCATAAAATACTGAACTAATAAGTTTTTATTGTATTATTATTTGTGCCATCACATTTAATTAGTGCATTTAAATAATTTGACATTATAACATTCTGTGTGAAATCCTGGTTCCATTCAGTTAGTTTCAAAGAATTCAGTCATTTTATTTTCATTTTTAATTATTAGTTTTTTTTTTTTATTTGGTTTTCAATGGGGCAGGTATTTTTTATTATTGTAATTTAATTATATTTTTTGTAAATATATAAAATAATATTTTTAAATTAATTAAATTACATAATATATGTAATTTATAATATAATACATAAACATAACTAATAATATATCTAATTTGTTATAATACATTAATCTTGTTACTGGCGTTCCTTTCAGCATCACTGCAGGTACTTAAGAACATTTGTCATTAAAAACACTGAATTATTTTGCTGTTACCATAAAACATCAATACAATTTAACCACAAATAAATGACTGTATTAAATAGAGTTCTAATCTAACATCTGACATTCCATATTATGTGATTTCTAAAATTTGCAGTTATTTTAAAGTCTACATATATAAAGGAATAGGTGATCTCCTTTATCTTGTAAATATACAATAAATATATAATACTCATATATGTTACAAAAGTGGTGATGTTTGGGGTGGAAGACTCAAAAGGTTGTCAATTATATTGATACAGTCAATAACACTGAACGTTTCAATGTATATCAAAGATGATAAGAGTACTGACGGCCCACTAAAAAAATGCTACAGAAAAACAGCCAACAAACAAATGACTTTAGATTTCATGCGATCTGATTCTACATCTTGAGAGTGAAATATCACATGCACTCTTATTACATCCTCTCTCTTTCTGTTATGTTCTAGTTTGACCTCCAGGGATCTGCTCGCTCAGGTTGAGCAGCATAGCAACATGGCTGGGGATACGGCACTGTTGTCATTAGTGTGGGAGTTGGCATGGCGATGAGGTAAGTCGGGGATCAGGAGTCCACACTTTACAGAGAAACATCTTATCTGGCAACCATGCAGCTCACGGTTGGTTGGGAACTGAACAAATACAGGTTATCACTCACATCCTTTGACGGCCGGGTAACAATAAGTGCTTTGCTGTTCATGTGTGATGCAATTTCTGAAGCTATGAAAACATAAATGTATGCACAGATTAGTGACAGCGACCACAGCTATATAACTTCAGAATGATTGCTTATGTTCCACTTTTATTAGTACAAATTATACTTTCAGACTATTTTGTGTGATTAGTTTCACAAAAAAAGTGAATTCTTCTTCTGTTATCTTGAAGAGAACTTTGCTCTAATATCTTTTCTCCCCTGTTGTGCAGAGGACTATGTTTTCATTCCCCCGCAAGTCTAGGCCTGGCATCAGACTTTCCTGATGTAAACAATGGGAGTGGAATGTGCAAACCCCCTGACAACACAGACTATCCACATCAGGAACGAAGGGTGAGGAACCAGGCCAATCCAGCCTAGCATTCAATACTGCTGAAACACACTTTTTAGTTCAGATATCATCACCTGCTATCTGTTTACCCAACACCGGCCTAAAGATTTTCTGTGTCACTAAAATTAAAAGGCTGTGTCATCTGCACCAGTGACGAACATCGTAAATCTAATACAGTGAAACAACTAATACAAATGAACCTTGTAACGAAGTAATGATAGGTAATGGAGTATCCACGTTTTGTCCACACCTAAGTCCTTGTGCTCTAAATTTTTATTTTTTAAAAAATAGGTCTGTATCATTGGAGAGAAACAATATCGGCTTAAGCACAGCAAGCAAGCCCTAACAAACAAATCACACTTTTAATCTCTCTTACATGTGCACAGGTTTGTTTTGCAATCACAATAGAACATTTTCTAAATGGGAAAAAGTCTAAATGGGACCATTACAGAAACCTTGACCCAAACAGCTAGATCTTTTCGGCTATGACTGTGTACTTTTTTTGTAAACGAAATATTAATAAAACAATTCCGGTCTTTGTGAGGAGAGGAGAGCTGGGGGATTCAACCATTCATTACTTGAAGATGTAACTGAAATTAAGAGTCACTAAAAAGAGAAACTAGTAAACTTTTGGGTCCCCAAAAATGAGATGATGTTTTTTTTTAAAGCGTGACAGTGATTTTTTGGCTGACTGAGTAATCCACAGCCTATCTTGTGCAAGAAGATCAATTCTTTGAGGTTAAAGGTACTTGGAGAAAGGTTTGTTCCAACAAGAGTAAAGAAAGGGGGGCATGTTATATGAAATGCATACTAAATAAAGTTGTTCTAATGGTTTAAAGCGATGGGTATGATCAAACCTATCCTACATGATCTCATGGCAGAACAATGTGCACTGTTACACCCAGTTCCAGCGGTTTCCTCTCAGATAGCGGATCTTTTATTTTACTCGAGCGCAGCTTCACAACATAAAACAACAGTAAATCAATACGAAACAGAAGCCGATTCTGACTGCAAAGTAGAAACGGTCAAGACATTTATTATACATAAACTATTGACTAAAGCACCCCTCTTCATGCGTTTTTTTTTTTACTCAAGGAAATGTAAGTTTACTAACATTCGTACAATGGTTGCAGTCGTACCGGAGGAACTGTAAAGCGTTAAAAGTGCCGCTTACCTTCACGTGTCATTATTGTGAGATGTTGGTGGAGCTGTCATTCATTCAAGCGCTTAGAGCAGCAGTCCCATCGCTCTCTACTGTACAGTCTCTGTGTGTGCTGGGTGTGTCCTGATCAACACAACACCGGCTGGAATGTGGAAATTCTGCTTCCTGTGTGTGTGATGCAGAGGGAAAGTGTGTGAGTGAATACATCGATGGAAAGAAACTTACCTGTCAAGGCTGACCTCCACCATTTACCTCATACTAGCCTACTGTGGGGTCTGAACCCCTTAATAATGGCTTGAATGTTAGAGAAGGGAGAGCCCTAAAACAGTATATTTATTTTACATATAACTATATAGAATGTTAATTTCAACAGCATTTTTATACAAAGTTTAAGTTAATCCAAAAGTTAGATAAAAGTTCACCAAACTGCTAAAGAAGCAACGACACGCTTAGGCTACTAGCCTGTCAATTTTGAGTATTTGTCATTTTACTTGATTTCAAAATCGCAAAGAGCCTACATTTTTGCATATTATTAACCTATCTTCAAGAGCGACATTTAACTACTTGTTCACGTCACTTTTAGCTTTTTTTTTTTTATTTTTTAGTTTAGTTTATTTGTTTACAGGGGCAATGCACATTAATCAACATAACTGTAAAATATGCCAGAATTATCCAAACAAAGCTATTTTTCATCTGAAGACCCTTGACAGAATGTTGAAAGATCATAGAGACAAAGCATCATAACACAAATAAATATCACATACACATATACATATATATATATACACATACACACACATATATGTATATAAGCAAAACTATACAAAAAATACTACTAAAAAAACAAAGACAAGGAGATAGAGCGAGAACGATGGCGGCAGGAGAGGACAACATAGCCAAGAGCAAGCAGTACAAGGTCTACCGTCAAGAATACAGTACTAATGTTGACAGTGCTGAGCTGTCAATAACCAATTTTTAACAAATTTTGATCAAATTATCCCAGCTTAGCAGATTGTATTTCTTTAATATTGAACAATGATGAAACTAAACTGATATCTTATCAAGAATTTTTAGTGATTGTTTATACAAAGATTCAGAGTGGTTTCAGAGTAGTAATAGCATGCGACTAAGTGGTTAAACAATAAGAAATAATCATAGAATGAACATATATCAGAGTGGCCTCAGACGACATAGTCACATATAAATCTAAAATTTGCTAGACTGAATCTGACCCGATTACAAACCTTTTTAACCTGTGGCTTAAATGAAAGTTTGGAATCAATCAGAACACCAAGGTTGTACTCAGATACAACTTGTAATCTTTCCCCTGATAAAAATACATCTGGTACTACACTTAAACTATTATTTTTGTAAAAAAACATACAGTTTTAGAGATGTTTAACTGTAAACATTGTTCTAGCCAAGCTGTGACATGAACCAGGGATTCTGTGAGTTTATTTGCAACTTGTGGCACACTACTACTGTGTATAAAAATTATAAAAATATAAAACATTTGAATATTATTGTTAGGACAGACGGATGGAAGGCCATTGATATACAACGTGAAAAGTAAAGGACCCAAAATAGATCCTTGTGGAACACCAGTGGATATACCTAAAGGTGCAGATTTGTAATTCTGGATACTAACATACTGTGTCCGACCTGACAGGTGTGATTCTCTCCATTTTAAAGTTTGTGGGGAGAAATTAAAACCTACTAATTTAGACATGAGAATTTTGTGATTTACAGTGTCAAAGGCCTTCCTGAGGTCAAGAAACACAGCCCCGACGACCCCACCATTATCTAATAGAGACTTGACTTGTAAAGTAGCAATTTGCAATCTCAGCTGAATAGTTTGCTCTGAAGCCAAACTGCAATGGATGTTAAGCAAAAGAACTGTTATTTAAACAATTTGTGATTTGTGTAGCTTTCAATTTCTCTGCAATTTTTGAAACTATAGGTAATATGCTAATAGTTCTGTAATTACTGGTAGAGTGAGGATCGCCACTTTTGAATATGGGCACAATAACAGATGATTTCCAAGCACTAGGGAACATCCCCTGAGAAACTGTCAGATTGATCATTTTAGTGATAGGATTAACTAACGACTCACTGAGCTCTTTAAAAATGATCACATCCATACCAAATGTATCCTTTGCTCTGGATGGTTTAAGAGATGTAATTTGTTCCACTGTATTTACTTGACGAACTTCTGAATAATTGGGGGAGAAACACTGTGCAATTGAGGCTACCGAGTCAACAAAGTAATTTATTAAGTGCTTCAGCTACATCAGCTGGATTGTTAGTCAGTTTCCCATTTACCATCAATTCAAGTGATGACCTCGCTTTTCTTTTATCACCTTTAAAATAGTTCAACTGATTCCATATTGTGTTAGAATTACCTCTTGCTTCTCAATTATTCTGAGGAAAAAATCAGCCTTTGCTTTTCTCATATTCCTTACCACCTTGTTCCGTAACATAGTGAAATGTTGTCTATCATGACTTAACTTTGATCTATTTGCAGTTTTTAAAGCAAGATCCCGCTTTTTCATTATTTTTAAAATATCTGAATTCATCCAGGGGACTGTATGTGTTTTATTTATAGTATTAAAATTACAAATTACATAGTAGAATATTCTCCAAAAAACTTGAGAGCACTATCTTCCTCCTGATCTGTTCCAGTTAATAATTCATCCCATTTAATCTGAAATTTAAGTAGGCCTATTTACTTGTAGTGCTTTTCATAATCTTACATAGTTTACATAAAATCGCGCTAGCCTGTTTTAAAGTCCCCAGTGAGCAAGTAAAGATTTTAATCATTTTAAAAATCGTACCATGAGCTAAAAAAAAACAACTTAATTTCAGAATAACATAATAACAAGAGGTCGTTTTTAACCAAAAGTAACCCAAACTACCGTCGGATTAGACAAAAAGGGACACACTTTTAAGGCTCAACCACAAGATGGCAGCATTCTTCTTGTAGTTTCTTCTTTTAGCCTGCATTTCAAGGTCAAACACCTGAAAAGACACAGACAGACAGACAGATAGACAGATAAGACAGATAGAGACAGACAGACAGACAGACAGACAAACAGACAGACAGACAGATAGATAGAGTGGGATGCTCTTTTTTCTTAGATTTTCTCTAATTTAATTGAGAAAGAAGGCAAAATGGTACATCATATGATGTGATACTGACATCACATTTATGTGATTCTGGACCACAAAACCAGTCTTAAGTAGCTAAGGATATATTTGCCGCAATATCCAATTGCTAAGAACTTAATTTGGACAACTTTAAAGACAATTATGTGAATATTTAGATTTTGTGCAGATTTTCAAATAGTTGTTGTATCCTAATAAACTACATCAATGGAAAGATTATATATTAAAAAACAAAACAAAACAAAAAACAGAAACAAAAAATGATGCTTATGACTGCTTTTGTGGTCCAGGGTCCAGACAGAATATAATGCTTAAAAATACAACAAAAGACATTTCATGTTAACTCAATGTAAACAGCATCTCTCCTTAACATTCTCTGTGCACACTCAAAGAGAAAATTACAGTGTCTATTTAACATCAAAACATAGGGCTGCATCATCAATATCATCATCATCATCAGTGCCCGATCTGATTAGTTTCTCTGATCTTTAGCGCTGCTCGAGGAACCTTTCAGAGGACGTTGTCTTAAACAGTTCTCTTTAAAAAGAGTCTTTATTCAGAGCTGCACTTCCTCAAAGGCCCATGCGTTCACATCGTCCCTGCGCTGCAGCTTTTCATCTCAGGTGCAGTGGATCAAAGGTGTCTCTCACGTCTACAGAGAGCAGATCTGACTGAGGCAGCGCTCATAGATCCCAACTGGAACAGGACAGGGAGGGAGGCGATTCCCACTCACCGACTGTATGTCCTGGGATAGGCTGTAGCCTGCTAACAAAGAGAGAGGGGTGGCAGAACTGAACCAGGGATAGAGGCAAAGAGCTGACAGACATACACTGACACTTACCAGAAGAGTTCATACACGTAAAGGGAAATCCATTTTGGTCGAAATTATGCAGATCATCTCTTCCACTGCTGGAAATCTGCTCATCTCGATTAAAAGTGGCCTGAAAAACTAGACGCAGAAAGTACAGAATTAGCTAAACACATTTTATTGCTGTTTGATACTTCATATTAGTTTATAGTCCCCCAATAAAAAAAGAACAAAAATCTTTTCGAAATTAAATCACCTCAGTGTTTAATTAAAGGATTTATGGAGCATCCAAAAAAATTCACATTTTGTTTACAAACGAGTCTAATCATCTTTTTTTCCTGCTTAGACCCAGTTAACATGCACATGGATCTGATTAAATGATCTAATTTAGTGGTTTTCGAGCTGTCGTCGAACACTGATTTAACAGAGCCAGATTTAAATCATTACCACTTGTTATTATAAACTAACCACGTAGACAATGGGAAACAAGCAAATGCAACTATAAATCTTTAACAGCAACAATGAGCCTCTTCATGAAATGCTCTGTGTTCCCGTAAATGAAGGCCTTCCTGAAACAGGCTGTAAAATCAGTTGAAGGAGGTATTTGTCCCTGACTTACTTTGCTGACTAACGCTGCTGCGTTTTGTAAAGTTAATGCATATTCCAGCATTAGTGCCAACAAGTTGTCAGTTTGCGGAAATTTGGGAGTATAAAGCAGCAGAGTGAAGAATGCCTTGCTCCATTTTTTTGAACATTAATGAAGGTAATACAGAATAGCTTTCTTACCGTGGTGATTTATTGGTACTTCATGAAACATCTGGTTGAGTTTTTGATGTGGGTTTGGGAAGGAGCTGTGTTTGTCCAAGACAGACTGGACCTCACTGGTACCACTGACCAGGCTGATCCCACAAACCAGTGGAGAAAGTCTGAAATAACCCAGCAGTTGCTTTTAAATTCATGCATTCGTATCCATAATCATGCACTACACTTCCCTTAAATGATTTATTATATATATGATATATATTAAACCTTAATATATACTTTTTACCTGGTGTTTCATATAAAATAGGCGGTAACACTTTATTTTAAGGTGTCATAAAACAGAGTAATGAACTAATTAGGTTCTTAGTAGTAGCCATTGGACTTGACATGAAATAAAATGTACTTATCATGTAACTAAGTTATGGAACAACCTGTAATTAAGTAGCTTATGCCTGTAATATTCTGTCATTTTAAAGTAATTAGAAAGGTATTACATGTGTTTAAGCTGTGTACTAATGGGTTAAATCTACTAAAGGTGCAGCTAGATAAGGTGTACAATCTTGATACACTTTATGTAGCTATTTTAAGTAGTTTATGTCTGTGTATGTGAATTTATAATTACGTTGCATAAAGTCTGCAACACATATGTGACAATCTTTTGGTTACGTAAGTAGCTGTGTAACAGACTCAAAATGTCTAACAGTAGCAGTCTATTACATCTACATAATTAAACACTGGAAGTACAAGCTGTTCCATAACTTAGTTACGTGGTAAGTACATTTTGTTTTATGTATACAACGGCTACTGCTAAGTACTTACTAGGTAATTACGCTGTATTATGGACACCTTAAAATAAAAATTGTCCAGTGATGTGTAATAATTATTAAGGTAATATTATTTTATTTAGTTTTATTGCATTTCATTACATTATAATGCTATTTTGTTTATGTCATTGTTTATTTTTGTAATCTGTTATTTTGCAATCTTGTAATTTTTTATTTTTTATGTTTTATCTAATTTATTATTTTACAGCTTTTTATGATTTTGATATTGTTGTCTATATGTGTACAGGACCAAGACAATGTTATCTTCAGGGAAAACATTAGTTTTTCTTTATACTAAGCTGTTGGGATGGGATGTTTCTGAAGATACATTTTGCTTTGTTTTGAATGTAAGTCCCACTGACCCATATTATAAATGATACTGCCGACAAAATGTTTAAAACTGCCGAAACGAACACAAAATTCACTTTGTGCCTGGTAGTACTGTGTCCTATCACAAGCCTTCGCATTATAAGTGAGGCAGATAAGTGCTGTGTGTGTGTGTGTGTGTGTGAGCCCTGCAGCGCTGCCATGTGTGTGTGGAGCAGAGGGCTGTGTCCCAATAGAGCGGCTGTCAGCACAAAACTCAGAAAACAGCTCCACTCTTCATATATTTACAGCGAGCCTCTCTATGCACACTAATCGCAGCCAGCTGCCCGAGATCACCCTTAGGCTGGAATGAGAGGAATCTTTCATGCAGCATTTAAAAATCCCAATTTACCCATCACACTGATCTTCCTCTTCGTTGACAGTGTGTTATTTTCAGCCAGAACACTGCAGTGAAAGAGCTGCTTAAAGACATTTGGGTAAGGTATCCTGTCATGTTTGAAGAGCTCATTAAATAAGTGAATGAAATGACTCAACTTTACAGGGCAGGAACTTTCATCTCTGAAATGATTTTAAGGATCCAACAGCCCTCCTTTTACACTCACAGGTGAACGAAAAGTTCATTGCCTTGACTACTAAAGGAGCTCCAACAGCACCTTAATGCACCATTAAGTCATCATTTTTATTTAAAAACAGCAGGTAAATGTTTAAGTGATTTGGGCAGAAAAAATATATTACCAACTTACATTTATAGATTTAGATTTATTACTTGTCCATGAACATTTTCAGATTTATGAACATCAATATTTTAGGTTACATTTAAGATTTAATGGTGCATAAGCATTTTTACATTTATAAACATTAAGATTTAATATTAAAAAAGAATAAATATAGGGTTACTTCTTTAAAAAATAGTTTTTATACTTAATAAAGAAGCTTTGTATATATATTTGATTAAAATACAGAAAATTACATTTTCTATTATGAATATACAGTATTTCAAACTGTAATTAATTCCTGTGATAGCAAAACTGAATGTGTAGCAGCCATTACTCCGGTGTCTTATTAACATTTCTTATTATTATCGATCAGCTGTGCTGGTTAATATATTTGCAAAATATATTTGAAAAGCATTTCTTTGAAATAGAAATATTTTGTTACATTGTAAATGTTTTACTGTCAATTGAATGTGTACTTGATAAATAAAACTTTTAGAATAAATAAATATTTCTTTAAAATAGGCTTGCAAAACCCAAGCTTATGCATGGTGTATAACTTAAATGGTGATATATGAATGATATATGAATTTTTAAAAGTACAAAAATCCTATTTAGTGTGATAAAACTGCATGCATATAAATGATAAAATCACCAAAAGGCATATCTAATACATTGTAATGTTGGAATATTAAATAAAATGATTATTTTGTCAAGAATTTCTAATAGCTAATAACTGATAAAAGACAGAATGATAACATCTGATTTAAAAGAACTTCCATTAGCATTTACACACATTTACACAAAACATGAACCGCAAATCACTCAAAATCTCACATTTCATAACAGGGTTTTGAAATAACAACAATACTCAGTAAGCAAAGTCTCCTAAACGCTTACTTTCTGCCAAATGAAACAAATGTTGCAATGTGATCAGGTTCTGATGACAAGAGTTAGGAAAGACAATTTAGTTATAAAATGTTTAATATAATTTAAAACCCATTTGGGGAAAAATCTAGCTTTCTGTTGTGGGACCACAAGCCCAAGCCTTCAGTGTTTCTATCCCACAGTCAAGCGTAGGATAGCTGGCAACTGAGAGTATGCGTGAAGTGTTAAGTAGGTTCTGGTGATATGTTTTGTTATTTGATAAAAACACATTTCCTGTTTACAGCCACAGAGCTTGCTGCGCTGTTTTTTTTTGTCACATCACCTCAAGAGTAATTGTTGTTTACACAAAGCGAGTCATGGCATGTGTTTCTTTTCCGGACGCGTCTGGATAAGCAAACGTTCAGAAACAAACATTGCCTGTTTGTGGTGAGTGACAGCTTAACAATACGTGTCTTTAACAACGGCAATAAAAAAAATGAAATAATGAGAAGAATCGTTACAGCCATTTCTAAGAACTGAATTTTAGTGACCACAACAGTGACCGCAACTGCAAAAAAATCCCTATGATCTCTGAATTGTCCATATGGCATAAGATTGTACAAACATCTTAATGCAAGACATCCAGATCAGATCAAATCCCCACACAATCGGCACACATTTGCGTGACAGCGCAACAGTCACACTGGGTCATGGGTTAACTGTGTGTTGTAAAAAGACCCATGCAAATGCATAATAATAATATTTTTCTACTGAAGAAACACGTGTTGCCACACTTCATAATGTCTTCGTTCTCAGGGCAGGGACGATTTGCTCCCATCGCATGGGCTGTGCTGTTTTAATGTTTCACATCATAAGCACATGTTGCTAGCTGCTGTGGTTGATGCACATATATGCACCGCAGATGGAGTCCTTCAGTCAGTGACAAATAGCCAATTAGGCTCACATAAAATTGCTCCCATATGTATCAGAGAGGCAAACTAGATGTTTCCATACCGTATGTTTGCTAAAATGTATATTACGTGACATTCTATATCTGGTCAGTTTAACAATTTAAAAAATGTGATATTTGAAACTAATGTTCACTACCATCCCAATACAAAACAGTGCCCATAAAGGGATAGTCCACCCAAAAATGACAAATCTGTCATTAATTACTCACCCTCATGTCATTCCAAACCTATAAGACCTTAGTTTATCTTCAGAACACAAAGTAAGATATTTTTGATGAAGAGCTCTCTGACCCTGCATAGACAGGACTGCACAGGAAATGTTCCCAGGCCCAGAAATATAGTAGGGACATCTGTTAAACAGTCCATGTGACATCAGTGGTTCAACTGTAATTTAAGAAAGCTGTGAGAATATTTATTGTGCACAAAGAAAACAAAAATAATGACTTTATTCAATTCTTCTCCTTCAAATCACATCTTCTGCCATTATTGAGAGTATTTGTGCATACATTCTTGTACTCTCTGTAAAGAATTGTTGAATAAAGTCATTATTTATGTATTTTTATGTACTATTTATTTATTTATTACAAAAATAATTCTCGTAGCTTCATTTAATTACGACTGAACCACTGATGTCAAATGGACGAATATTTTACCGAAATCCTTACTATGGCCTTTTTCAGAGAAATTCTGCAAAATACATGGATAATGTGTCCCGCAATTTTTCACAGGATCATTTAATTGTGGTTCATTCAAACTGCCAGTGATTTTCTGGAATATGCATGTGTGTTCACAAATATCCCATAAAGATCCTGTAAAGACACGTGACGTTACGATGTGATGTGTAATGTGTCACGTTGCGTTGCGTTTCACTAATCTAGCGAATGATCTCAGCTTCAGCATGGATAGTGAGGAGCTCCCTGATCTCTGCTTCATTACTGTTTGCATATAATTTTTCATCGTGAACATTGATCTTTATTCAAAACACCCGGTAAAAGAGTTGCACTATTACGTGCGTCATCACTACGACACACCCTTTACGGTATTGGTACTGGCTTTTGTTCACACAGAGCCTGTTCCGGGACTGAATCCGGCAATGCTACTAGGTCTAAAGCCCAGGATAGATCTGTGTTTGTGTTCACACCGAAGGCACTCTGTTTTCAATTTTTTGGCAATTTTCTGGGACCAACTGCTGAAATGTCTGTTTATACACACTTTATCTCCATGATTGTCCAAAGCATGTGAATATGCAATTAGGTGTCTGTTGCTAAGCATCAAGACCACATCATTTAACACTGAATGACTTTGTACCCTAATTATGATCATTTTAAAAATAATAACCACTCATTGCGTTGCCAGTTACTTTTTTTATGGATTAAGTGATTACATATTATTCACACAATGACAGTAAATTATTTCTAATTCATTGATTATTTCTAATTCTTTTTTCTCTTTAAAAATTTTCTTTCTAAAACTCCTACTGTCGGTCATATTTAGCTTCGACTATATTCTCAGTATGGACTAATCATGGAAATGTTACACATAACTTTGCGATACATGCTTCTAAATTTGGGGGGTAAAAAAACATGTATGAAATGAATGAATGGTACACTGCCCTCCAAAAATTTGGAAACACCCCTGTCAAAGTGTGGTATTAGATGATATCTGGATACATCCTCATCATTTTTGGTTCCAAATACTGTACATTAAAGTAAATAATCATTTTCATTTTGATTACATAGTAATGGCAATATATACACGTCAAAGTTGAGCTACTATGGGAAGAACTGGACCGTGATGTTCATAAGAAGTGTCCAACCAGTGTGAATCATCTTTGATCAATCCTTCAGGAGGCTTGGAGTAATATATCAAGTCAATGTTTGAATAAACTGACAGCTCGGATGACCAGATTATAAGCTGTAATAGCTGCTAATGGTGGATGTTTTGATGAATCGAAAATTTAAGTATTTTCTATGTATAAACTGTTTATATAATAAAATATGTTTTCGTAGTTTGTGTTGTCCCTTATCAGTGCTAAATTATTGCAAATCAAAAAGGATTCATGCCAATGTTATCCAAAAACCAACTTTTCTAGGGCGTTTCCAAACTTTTGGAGGGCAGTGTAGGTTAGAAAAAAAAAGTAACCTAAAAGAAATCTATAATAACATAAAACAAGTAACCTAGATTACATTACCAAACTACAATTTTTATCATGTAATCTGTAATTAGTAACTGATATATATATTTTAATCAGTAATCTACCCATCATTGCCTGGGGTTAAGTGCGGTGTGAAAAGCCCTATACAGTATTATGATGCTCCTGGCCATATATTGTGATGCTTACACTGACAGATGGCTGCTCCTCACCTCGGCTGATTGAGCTTGTTGTTGTGCAGATGGTTGTGGAGGCTGATGCTGCTTTGCTCCATGCTGCAGTGTCTGCTGGGATGCTCCAGAGATAAGGCTCTGCTACAGGATTCATCCTCTTCTGGGTATGCTGTAAACCACAGCAAAAATGAGATCTGTTTACAATAACATCACAGTTACTTCTCCTAGACAGCAATGCAATTAAATGTAAAGCAAAGGATTCTTTGATTAAGTCTCTTGCAATCAAGTACAAGATTTCAATATAAACTCAAACAACTAGTTGTAAAGTTGTGACTAGGCTAGTTACAAGAATTTGATATCTTTTAAGAGATTTTAGAGATGAAACAAGCCAAAAACTTCAATAGGTTTCCAAAAAAGAACAACAACATTTTGCTGTGAGACAAAAGAGACATGAGAGCAAAACCAGTCACATAATAATAATTGTGTACTTTAAAACACATATCACATCATGTTTTGTAAAACTGTGTAAAGTAGAGCTCATTCTTATAATCTGTGTTCACTGAGCGAATTACAACCTGTTAATGTGCCTTTAAATTTTAAAACCGAACAAGAACTGAATGTCATAACATTTCCGTTTAATTTCTACCTGATTGATCAAAGTCAAAATGAATAACGCTTTTAAGTTTGGTTTGCTAATGTTAAACATCTCTCATAGTTATTCTTCACAGTTGTTTCTTTCTTATTCATCAGAATCAGACGACTGAAATATCTGTGGCTTCTGTCTGCCTTCCACATCTCTTAGAAAATCGCGAGCAGTCTAAGGCAATTAGTGCAGACTGCCCTCATGGATTTTCACTTCAGGTGTTGACTAAAGGAGCCCTGCGCTGTCTGACAGCTTCTTGACTCCGTCTCAAGCATCTGAAGGAAAAGCGGCTGGAATGGAAAAGATTCTGGAGTGTGAGAGACATGCGTGGGGTGGCCGCTTGCCCACGGTGCGTGCCCAGTGACTGCGCAAACACTGCTCTTTTGAGCTGGTCGGAACAGCTGATGTCAGGAATAGTGTGTAGTGTAAATGATGGGTATAGGGAAATGGGGAAGGGAGTGGACGGGGCTCACTGGTCTAAGCACATTCTCCCCTGGACACATCTGTAATGCTAAATGGCATGCACATATAAACAATTTTTTTCAGTGCACTGGTTAAAAATGGATTGTGGCTGGAATTATACAGACTGCTTGTGTGCAGGGTTATACAATGCCATCTTTCACTAGCATTGGGTTTCTTTACACACCGTTCAAAACTTTGGGGTCAGTCTGATGTTTTTATTTATTTATTTATTTTTTATGTATATATATTTTTTAGATAAAATTAGTGAGAAAAAAATGCATTAAATGTTAGTAAATGTTATAATGTTAAATAAAAAAAGATTAGGCTATTAATAATAAAAGATTGCACAAGCGTAAGAGATTTTTTTTTAAATATTCCAAAATATTATACTTTTAAAAGAGTAGTGTATATCATTAAATATATACATTCAGGGTTTAATAATCCATAATTTACACTATATTTGCAGTTATTTCAATGTACTGCATATAATACGATATTTAACTTAACTTTCATGACTAAAATTATGTTTAGTTTTATGCTGAGCTACAAATACATTACAAAAATATTTAATTTGCATATATATATATATATATATATATATATAGTATTTAAGTATTTGTTTACATTTTAAATCCATTTTTAGAGGTAACATTTTGTAAATATTAATTAAATTATAATATTATATAATAATATTAATATAATTAAAATGACAATTTATGTGAATATTCAAATGATAAAATTACAATTACACAAAAAATAAATCAAATGTCGGATATTTTAAATTGTAAAAGTTCTTTGTTTGATAGCAATGCTCAAACTTAGAATTTTGGCACAAAATTGTGTCAGAGAATTGTAATACAATAAATACAATAAAAAAAACAATAAAACAAACCATAAAAATAAATTGTATTAAATCCCACATTTTAAATTTAAATGTGCCAATTCTTTTTCAAACAAAACATAAGGCCTTCTGCAAAATATATGTACTTTACAAACTAAAAGAGCAGCATGAATATCCAATCACATGCTGGAGTCTTCCTGAGAAAAAATTTCAAGAGGATGCCAGGACCATCATCAAAAACACTACAAGCAGGTCTTTTCAATCTGGGACTCTTTTCAGTTTTACAGCAGGCAAAATGTCTCTCATGCCTTCCAAAGTCGAAAGCCCAACTCAAAATAGACCCTAAACTATTGGGAATACACCTACCAGTAAAACCCTCCTGATGAATCTCACTGAGGGAGGCAGGACGCCTTTGGTCTGGACTCTGTACTGATGGAGCAGAGCCATGGAGATGCTGCAAGCCAAGGCACACATCCACAACTTCCTGCTCCACCTTATTGTTTAGCTGGACCTGTACACAAAACATATGCATGAAATCTACAGCACTGATACTATGATAAAGCAGACACACCATAACATAATAACTAGACATCAAAACCGGGTAATTTGGACTATGATCTGTGACAGATGCATTTGGTCTAAATCATGTCAAAAACAATAAATAGACTGTAAAAACTGATAAAATCAGTGAAACTAAACTAAAATAAATGTTCCAATGTGGCGCAATAACTGTATTTTGTCTTACCACAAGGATGTACCGCCTGACTGTGAGAGCGGCAAAAACTTACTGAGGCTGAAACAACTTTTTGTTGTTGATTCATTTGAGCATTCAGCGGAGCTGCTGAGCATGTTTGCTATTTGCATGTCACATCTGGCCTCTTGAGGAATAGCGCTGCACTGCTTATTAACTGTATTACGGGAACACATGTGTTCTTGCTTAGAAGGCCAAAGCCATGGGAATACACAAAGATCTCCTTCATTCTCCTTTGTTTGGAAAGCAGGAACAGCCCATAAAACAATAGGCTTTTTCATCAAAGATCTCTGGGATGAAGATTACTGATGAAGTTAATGCATAAAACGATGTGACTTCATTTATCAGGTCATTAAGATCATCTAATTAGTTGCATGTTGCGTGTGCATGTGCATGTATTTTTGTTTTAGGTTATTAAGTTATCGAACGAGGCTGTTGTTGGTTGTTGTAAGAGTCTCTTGATACAAAACTAACAAACACTTGAAATTGTTACCTTGTCCTGGGCCTGCAGGGCTTTACTGGAGTGGACCTTGACGTGTTTGCGCAATGAGCTGGGGTCGGTGTAACGTTTGGTGCACCCTGGGAGCTGGCATGCATACGGTTTCTACAAAAAGTTTCATGTAAAAAGATGAAGCAAGAGGCACAGCAGAAGAGACAAAGGTAAATTGGTAACACTTTACAATAAAGTGTCATTTGCTAACATTAGTTAATGTATTAACTAACATGAACAAACAATGAACAATACATTTATTACAGTATTTATTAATCTTTGTAAACATTAGTTTATAAAAATACAACCATTTATTGTTAGTTCATGTTGGTTCACAGTGCACTAACTAATGTTAATAAACACAACTTGTGATTTTAATAATACATTAGTAATAAAAGATTAATAAAAGCTTTAGAATTATTGTTCATTATTAGTTCATGTTAACTGATGAACCTTACTATAAAGTGTTACTGGTAAATTAGTCATTTAAATGTGTAATGAATAAGGAAGAATGTACATATTAAATACACAAAAAATATTTGGACATAATAACTATTCATATATTTGTAAATAAATATCATTAGATTTTTTGAGGTTGGTCAAACTCAATGACGTTTTACAATCTGAACTTTGCCTTGTCATAAGGAGGCCAAATTATCTGATTAGAGACTTACTGACCTTGACATACAGTTAAAATAGTCTGCAGGGGTCCACTTTATGATATGATTTATTTTGTTTACGAATATATATATATATATATATATATATATATATATATATATTTTTTTTTTTTTTT
>JAUMHE010000043.1:9572840-9583113 GCA_032359235.1 Enteromius mattozi
TAAGTGAACAATTGTGGAGAAACATCAGAAACCCCTCTAAACATTCAATTACTTAGTTTGTTTTTTGTTTGTTTTTTCTTCTGAGAAATCCAAGCCTTGCCCTACCCAATCATTACATGATGATCCTGCTGTGCTGGACTGTATATGATAAATGCCTCCTTACAGTAAATGTGTTACTTAAATAGAAACATATTTAGTAATGGGTCACAGTGGTTTTCTTTTGCAGAACAAGTGGTGAGGAATCCAATTATCAAATTCTAATGGCTAAATGTCATATCAAAAATATATCACGCATAACTCTGAAAACCACAAATCAGAATTTAAATGCATGACCAGTTAAACACACACACAGAAAAAATAAAAATTCTATTAAATTTTGATGACATCTATATTGCTAATGCCTCCAGGTGTTGTGTTTCAAGGTTCATTACACACATGCATTTGGTTACCCACAGATAATAGGGAAAACAAGCATATTAAAATAATAAGAAATCTTTACATACTCGTGGGAGCACATCAGTTACGGCATGGCATGACTAATGGATTGATTCAGCGTAATTGGTATAATACGATTCTCTGACCACGCAGATCCTTCACATTTTGCACTCAATGAACCTTTATATCAGACTGTTTTCTCAAGTAGTGGTTCACAAAAGTGTTGTCCATTATGCTTTCATCCTTAAAGAACATAATGGAGAAAACATCATATGCCACTCAAAGTTATTCAGTATCGTTCAGACTTTACCAGAGGTCTTTAAAATTCCTTCCACTCGAACTGTGGGTGTACTAAACACCTCAGCTAAATTTTGGTTTTATACAAGATGAAAATGTACACCTTTACTGGAATATTTCACTCCAAAATTAATATTTTGTCATCATTTCCTTAGCTTATGTCATGCCAAACCTGTTTAAGTTACTTGATGAACAAAAAATCATTTTAAAGAACCAAACAGTTGTTGGTCCCCATTGACTTACATTAGAAAAGAAGTGGGGACCATGAACTGTTTGATTACCAGCATTATCCTCTTTTATGGATAAACATAACAACAACATGAGGGTGAGTACATGATGACAATACTCTCATGTTTGGGTGAAGTCTCTTTATAATTTTTTTTTTATATCAGCAATTTTCAGAATTATGCGGAACTGAAAATAACCTGCCAATTATTGCATTTAAAAAGCTGTTTTAAGGGAAATTGCTAATAAAATTGGAACAAACTCATAAGAAAACCATATGATTCCATTTAAGGAAATCTTTCATTTTAATATCCTCGCAGATTGCTAAACACAGCTGTGTAATCTGACTGGGAAATGAGTACTTATTTAGCAATAAATACTTCTGTCTTTATTTCCAGAGCACTTCTATTTTAGAACAAACATACGTTATAAAATGTGCCATGGCACGACATTAAGATTTATTAAACAAATGAAAATGATGTTTTCCTACGCCTTTTTTAATCATGCTCTGTTACGTTGTGTAAGTTGTTGGCCAAACTTATGGCGGGCATGTTTATTGTCTCCAGAATGGGCATGAAAAGGTGACATAAACGAATCTGCTTTGCAATTACTCTGATTTATTAGTTTGCAGCAGGTGCCTGGCAGCTGTTAAACGAGCAGAGGGAAAAGACGTAATTAACTATGATCTTAAGGTTTGTGTCATTTTTTAACGCTGCCACTTTCAACAAGCCAGACATCTTTGAAGTACAATCAAAGCCTGGATTCAAGCTAAACTAGCAGGACTATCCATCTCTCCTCACTAAACATAAAATAATGAATGATGAGACAGCTACTGATTTATTACCACAGAAAAACAATATAGAGACAAAAAAACAAAACTGTAATCATAAACATATCAAACCTGAACATGCTGTGTCATCATAATTAATAATTAAATATTTCTATTCTTCTAATTCAGTATTTACTTATAGTATGAACGTAAACTAGCTTAACTGAAAAAGAAAACCCCTATTTCATTACATGACATGTATTCATTATGTGAAATTGTCATTCATTATGTGAAATATTGCCATAACCCTGGATGTACAGAATTGGTGCCTGCTGAGCCAAGAGAGAGTGGAAACTGACATCTCTGGGTAGTTGGTCGAGTTGATAATTTGTCAGTTGTACTGTTAAGCTGGGATTTACAGACATGTAAATGCTTATGACAAGGCGTGTTTATCTGTACCGTTTAATTTTTAAGTATATATAAAGGAATATTGTCTGTGAATAGAATTAGTCTTTGATTACATTCTAAGTAAGGTCATTTTTTTCCCATATTAATGTGTTTTGATAAATTAATAAATAAAAATATATTAAAATGTAATTTTATGTAGTTATTTTAAATTGTTATATCAAATTAAACCCCCCAATCAAGTTTAATTGGGGTGTTTAATTTGATATAACACTTTAAAATAACTACATAAAGTTCGTAAGTCCAGCAATTTACATTATTAGTGCATTATTCCTACATTATTAACCAATGTTTATGATTTAAAAAAAAAAAAACAACGACTATCCAATGAATAGATACATAACCTCATAAGGAAGCACAGTATATATGTATAACTTTATAAATGTCAGAGTGGGCACAGTATATGTGAGCTCCACAGTGGTCCACTGGCCATGTTGTGGCGCCACTACTTTTTTTTTTTTTGGGTATAGTGATGGAAGACGTCTGAAGACGTGGACTTGTGTCTCACTGGGAACACTGGGCGTCTCACATTACCAACTGTTATTAAAGTACTGACGGAAGGACGCATCACTGAAGAACTAAAGCCGACCGCACTGCCACCCCGTCAGTCCAAACATTTACAAGCAAGTGCAAATCTGTGAGAAAACTCAGCTGAACTCTGAAGCCAGGAAATTCCACTGAAATGACAGTGGTTGAATCCAAACCACCAGACATGTACAGAGCTTCTCTACTGAACACGGTGGGTGGACGGACAGTACATTGAGCAGTACTTACACACTGCACACATCTGCCAACGGCCTGGAGTTTGAGGAGACGAGATCTCTTTCAACTCTACACGGTTAATTGGTTGTGACTTATATTTCATATTTCAATAAATCTATTCTGGTTCTGGTTTATTAAATGTCTATGATTGTGGATTCACAAGAATGAAAAGCAACTGGTGAAAATTGATTAAAACGTGATGCAATACTCTGGATGAAAAACAAGTTTTTTACTAAGACTAAACCAATTTGCATTTGAGGGTATAGCCAATGCTGATAAAATCAAAATAATTGACTCATTCTTTTTTAGTTTTTTGTTGCAACCAACTTACTCCTCTCTATTGTGAAACAGTTAACAAATAAGAAAAATGTGTAGGAAGGGACTTTGCGTATCAGGAATTGATTGGTCCTAATCTTTTGCTAACTGCTGTTATCATTAAATCAAAGAATTTAAACTTATCTGGCCACTGGACAATCTTATTGCTCCACCGTTGAGCCAGCATACATATCATATACAGTCTAATACATCTTTAAAAATACATTTCTTCCCTCAATAAATTCTTCATTTTCTGTTTATTAATGGTTAGAAAAGGTAGATGTTAAGTTTAGGTATTGGATGGGATTAGAGATGTAGAATAAGGTCAAGTAGAATAAGGCATTAATAAATGCCTAATTAAAACTAATAAATGGCTAATATTTTAGTAATATTCATGCTAATAAGTAACTAATAGGTGTTACTGTAAAATTAAGCGTTATCATATTTTATATATATATATATATATATATATACACACACACACACCAACATTCCACAGAAATATGAACTGTTCACTTTTATTTCATGTCAAGTAAAAAAATAAAAATAAATTGAGGTTATGCAGTAAAACATTTATTACACAAGTACTTTGTAAAAAATATCCTGTTAAATTTATGATTACAAAAAAACAGTAAATAAAAAAAAATATGATAATGGTATTATGGGATGGCATATTTGTGTCTGCATTTTACTATATAATTCATTACATTACATTATTTTACAGTAATGTCATATAATGTGATGTTTAACCAACCTGCAGTTAACATGTTTTCCCATAACAATTTTAGCTCTCATTACTTAAAATAAATAAACTAAAAACTTAATTGGCATTGTTTTGAATGTACATGCATTATATGATGTCTTTAACCTGTCCTGTCCTTTTAATTTAATAGTAGCCCTGAACCTCTGTTAAAAGCCCTCAGCCCTATTAAAAAAATCCCCCTGCATTTCTAATTGTTTCCCAAACCTCACCTCCTTTAACTTTGTTTACTGTAAATAAATCTTAAAATGTAAACATATGCCTTTCCAGAGATCTGGAGGAAGAGAAGCTAAAAAATAAATCTATACAGTTTCACCTATAAAGCACAGCACACAAATAAAACTGCATGCAGAAGAGAAGCGTTTTTGGGCTTGTTGCAGTGAAAATATCTGATGGTCCCCCACAGTGTTCTTGTTGGTCTCAGATCATGTTTCCCAGCATTCCATAAAAGTTTATGGAATTTTGGCTTTTATGCATGAAGGCCCAATATGTGAGGTCGGTTTTTTTTAAACAGTTAAAGCCAGAATCAACGGGAACCTTAAAGTCCTATTTTACTGTCCCTGTCAACACGATCATCATCACATTCAATTCACTTTAAGAGCAGACCTAAACCACAGCAATACAAATAGCACGAGTGGTATAATGCTTTCAAGACATTTACATGGACACGAAAATGGATTTGACAGTCACCGAAGCGTTTGTTTAAAGGAACTTTTGGAGTATTAAATGGCCAATAAAAATAACTTGTCACTGTAGTGATTTACAGCACTGAAACAATGCTGGAAATATATACTGGAGCAGCCCAAAATCATCACAGAGAATCGAGAGACACCTGTGAATGGATGTATGAACACCGAATTCAGCGGTTTATACCAATTTAACACAGCAACAATGAAGATTGTTAAGATCCAGTAGTTTAAGAGATTTAGACTGTGTATATTGCTGAATGTCTTGCATCTTATTACAGCAGAATATATACTTTTGATAAAGTCTCACCATCACCCAAACTAGTTTAAAATCTCCAAACCAAACCCTAACTACTTTAGACAGTGTTTAAAAATAAGAAGAAACTTAAGGCCAAAAGTATCATATCAACCTACATTTAGTTCAGCTTCAACTATGTATTTTTAAATACCACAAATATAAAAACTGGAAAACAAACTTGATTGACATTTGATGACATTAGAGCTTTTTAAAGGGTAAAATACCACTTACAGCCCATGATTATATCACAAAATCTGGCATCATTAAAAGAGCATTTATGAAAAGTACTTCAGATTTTTCCAGTTTATAATGTGAGATTATGAATTGGCATTCACTATAAACAGACTGATTTATTCTTTCAGGGGATTTCTGGCCAACTCTGATACAGTTAACGACTAACTTAACTACTGACCGCATTGTAAAAGCCAACAGTGCATCAAAACCAAATTTTCTTTCATCCTTAAACAAGAAAATTAAATTAAGATATTACCAAAAACACCCTCAATTGCAGAGTAATGCATGAATCACTTCTATGAGCAAAAAAAAAAAAAAAGTAAACCAGTCAAGGTTTTCTTTCTATTTTAGATATTTTAAGCAATCAAATGTTGTGATACAGTATCATTACAAATCATTTATTGATTACTTTTGGTTCAGCTTACATGAATCTGAACTAATAAATTAAAGACGGACAAGGACTAGTACAGACCAGTTAAAGTCTTCATAAAAATGCGAAGCAGGAAACAAGCTAGAATGTTCCGGTTTAGTCAAACCATGAGAAATAATGCCCCTTGAGAGAGAAAAGTATTAATGCTAAACCATTTCATCATGTACTAACATCTCAACCAAAACAAAATAGCCAAGGGCAGAGGATGAATTGCAGCAGTTTTTTTTCATTATGTGCACACGTTTTTCTGAATTGCCTGTTAAATTCAAAACAGTCACAGTCTTCAACTGGACATCAAAATGTTTTCATCATACCGTATCTATATTTTCCACATAAACAACTCCAGAACATCTCTTTGTCTGTCTGTCGTCTATGATTGACCATAAAATCACCCTCATGTTATTTATTATAAAAAGGTACCCTTGCATTTTTAGGGAGAACTTTCTCTTTAATAGGATGTTTCTAGGCAGGGGCGTAGCACCAAATTCACAAGCAGTGGCCATGGGCCCCCGTAAGCTCGAGGTTCACAACTACCTACGACACCATTTAATACATCAATCAACTGATGCATTTACCCAAAATATTAGCATTTACATTAGTTAGCAACATTTATTGTGATCTTAAAATTATATTTAAAGGAAAATAAAATTTCACTCCTCGGGGGCCCTCCCCCCACTTGGGGCCCTGGCAATTTAGTCCCACTTTTCACCCAACTGCCCCTGTTTCTAGGCATCAAATCTCTAGAATATGATCAAGAGATTAAGTTAAAAAATACAAATAAATAAATAATACCTTGTAAATGATTTCCAGGACATATGCTACAGCAAAGCCACATATTTCAAAATGTCAAGGCTATACAAATACTACTGGATGAAATATAAAGCGTTCATCTAAAAAAAAAGAAAAAAAGACAGAAAAATAGCTTTTTGACAAGTAGATACCTTGTTTCAACATGGACAGTTAGCCTACAAAAGGAAAAAATACATGCTCATCTTCAACGTTAATCATATAAAATTAACTAAAACATTTCATTCGTTCCGATCGAGGTGATCCCAAAAGATTTGACACGGATGTCGCATAACAAATACAAGTTTACGTACTGTGGTAAAAGTGCAGTAAACTCACCCGTGGTTGAATCACAGCTGCAGAAGCGACACTGGAGTAAAACTCATCCATCCTTCCCTCAGTGTGAAGACCAGCCCCATAAGCCAGAAACTGCTCCATCTCTTCCTTCTTAAAGAGCGACTGAAAGCGAAACATAACCGCCTTCTCTTCCTTAACGCGTGTAAACCGGTACCGTTAAAGTTAACGTTAGATAAACCCGACAGAAATGAGATGCGCTCATTTTCTGAAGGAAAACGGCGTTGTGCATGTGATTAAAACTAAGAAACTATAAAGTCATAAGCTTTTATACACGCTTTCCCAGAAGATGTAACAAACCAACTAGTGTTAAAGCCACTTAGTTTTTAGTGTTACAAGCGAGCTTGTGGGGATTTAGTTGGAAATATAGGCATATATATATATATATATATATATATATATATATCACGAAATCTCTTTTCATATGATTTTCTATGAATAGGGTCGCAAACTGCTGTGCAAAGCAGAATACAAACAGCGACATCTGTCGTTCATCGAAGGGAATGTACTTTCAGAAATCTTTGCAACCAACGACATGACATTTTACAAAAGTTTATTTAATTGTAGGGTTTCAAAAATATAACATCTGACATTAACAAAATCGATTCTCTTTTGGCAAACAAATACCCCACATGTGTTTATGGTAACCAGTTTAATAAATGGATGAACATGGAAGTAAAGATCCATGTTACATGCATGGGGTCCTGAAAATGTACCATCTGATCAGAGTGCTATAAAAACTATCACAAACATGAACAATGATGCAAGATTCAAAAAGTGTGTGTGTGGAGGTGTTAACCTTTAAATATACTGAAGATGAAGAGTAACAATACCTTAAACTTTTACTCAAGACCCCACCATGATTTTGAAGTCTCATCACATACTAGTACACAGGTACACACACACAAAATTCCCAGATTATGCGAATGATTGTTTTGTTTAAGGAATATGCAAATGTTACTTAGAATGCAATTGGGGTTTCAATGGGAAATAAAGCGCAGGACTTTGCTGTACAGTAAGGCCTTGAGTGACATACAGCACTAATCCCCCTTTGAAGAAGCATATTGTCTCTTCATCGTCTCCGCACACACACATACCCAAAGGTATTGAGAAGATGATGTTGTGTGTTGCACTATTCCTTGAACTCCAAGAACTGCTGAAGTCTTTTCCTATGTTCTGTTGAAATATTCACAGCACTGTGAACAAAGAAAATGAACAGTATTAATAAGGATAAACATGTATTTTATTAAATACAGCAAGGTCCCGAACAACTCTATCCAGTTTATTCTTTCTTAGAAAGACATGACTGCAAATTCCGACGGGACTTACTTTAAGTGCTCTCCAAAAGTGGTAGTTATCTTGTAGATGGCGGTCTTCAGCGCAGCCCTCAGCGCAAACCTTAGAGTTTTGTATGTGGAGTCTCCCATACTGCAGATAGTCCTCACAGGTTTGCTGGAGGCATGTGGCAGTTTGAAGTGTCTGTCAACAGCCTGAAATTAAAATGTAAGATGAACCAAATTAATCAGCTTCTTGTCTTATTTTCTTTGCTGATTCTGTTCTATATCATGATATGCAACTGCATTCTTTTTTGTTTCGGACTGGGCAAATGTCTACTGTCCAACTTAATTTAATGATCTGAACTGTCTGTCTGTGGCTATGTTTTATGTTAGGGCTTTTGTAAAAGTGTCCTTTAGCTAGGGAAAGGCGCTATTTGAATGAAACATTATTATTTGGATTCCTAGACTATCAGTTTTAACACTTGAGGAATAATAACTTTCGTTTTACCTCTAGCAAGACTACCAAGCAGCTAAGAATACTGGGTAATGTGGTCTGCACAACTCCAAACTGATCCTCAGAGAAAGAGGCTGCCACCAGATGAGATAGTCCTTAAAAACAGAAGTAACAAAAGGCAAAATAAAATATTTAAACAAATCAACATGTAAGATGGCATTTCTGAAAAGGCAGTCACTATTCTCTGACCTTGAAGAGCCCAGATATGAGCCTGGCTGTCAGCAAACAGAGCTTGGCTAGAGGCTTCCGGAAGCTGTACATTAGAAAAAAATATTTTAATATGGGGAAAATTTCCAATTATAAAAGTGAATTAATTCATTTATCGTCTGAAATATATTCTTAATTTTCACATAATTTAAATGCACTTTCTACTGTAAGAATATTGTGTCATGCAAAAAGATACAGTAGAGATTAAAATTAGAAAATAATTATAAATTCTTGATTTTTTTCTGAAATATCAATCTTCACTGCTGAAAATATGAAGGGATATTAGCTGTATCTATTTGGTAACATGTTTGACAAAACTAACGCATTTAAAGGTTACTTTGTGGAAAAAACAGTGATCAAAATTAGAGAACAGTAGCATGAAAAATTAACATTAAAACTTTTAACGGTTACAGCTGTCAGATATTAGTAAGAACGGCAGAGGCCCTTGCTTTGAATGACTTCAGCACATCTGCGGCTGGAGAACATCATTAGTTTCTCACACTGCACTGGTGCGATCTAGGTCTACTCTTCTTCCAATCTCTTCCACAGTTCTGTGACTTTAGTGCACGTGTCTTCCTCAACCCTGCTCCTGTGAACCCACTGTACGACATTTCTTTACAACCTGCTTCAGCACACCTGGCTTGTGACCCCAAGTGATTAGCTGGCTCAGGTGTGTTTGTTTAGGGTTGGAGCTGAACTCTGCAGAAAAGTGGCTTCTCAGTAGTGGGTTGGGTTTCTTTGCCGCCAAGGATTTTCAGTTGGGACTCTGAGCCTGCCATTTCATTATTTCAAATGTTCTACATTTTGCAAACAGTGACTGTGGCATTGTCTTGCATGAAAATTGAAGGCTGATTAGGCAATAAACAGATGGAAGGAACCACATGTTGCTGAAGGTTGTTCTTAAAAACATTTGCATTCACCCTGCCACGTAGCTGTAGAAGAGGCCTGCTGCACAAAAGGTCTCCAAACTGCAGAGCGGGCAAGCAATTCCAGTTGCAGTGTTGGACCGATTCCCCATCGAAAGTCCCTGCATTATCTCGTCCTCATGCATTTTGTCTAAAATGGACGAGCAGACTTTTGTGGGACTTGAATTAGTGTCAATGTAAACCTTGGAGGTAAAATGTTCTCTAATTTTGACCAGAGTTCTTTTTTTTAAATGTATCTCATTTAAGATTTTTTGTACTGTGCATACAATTAACTTCAAATAGGACTAAGCAGTGACCTTGACATTTAGGAAATTATAGGTTGTTCTTTAATTTTCATCTCCACTGTGAGTTTTATACACTGCTCAAAAAAATAAAGAGAACACTTAAACACCACAATGTAACTCCAAGTCAATCACACTTCTATGAAATCAAACTGCTCACTTAGGAAGCAACACCGATTGACAATCAATTTCACATGCTGTTGTGCAAATGGAATAGAAAACAGGTGGAAATTATAGGCAATTAGCAAGACA
>JAUMHE010000043.1:9590636-9633241 GCA_032359235.1 Enteromius mattozi
CATGATGTCCCAGATGTGCTCAATTGGATTCAGGTCTGGGGAACAGGCGGGCCAGTCCATAGCATCAATGCCTTCATGGAAAGAGGTCTTGAACAGGGTTAATTCCTCTTCTCTCTCTGCACGTCACAGGCTCATACAGTGCAAGGTGGTACACAGAGCCCATTGGTCTAAGAACTAGCTCACATATACCTCTATTGACCCTGAGTGTGACAGGTGTCATTCTGGTCCAGCTACTTTAATCCATATGTTCTGGTCCTGTCCTGCCCTGTCTACTTTTTGGAGGCTAATTATTGTTTCATTGTCAGCCATTACCTCTGTTGACATTCCACCTTGTCCAGTTATTGGCTTATTTGGGGTTCTCCCACCTGGCCTTTTTGCCTTTTCATTCTTTTTAACTTTTGGCTCTTGAACTGGAAGAGCCCTCATCCTCCATCGCACAACCACTGGGTAAAGGATGTTCTTAACTTTATGAAGTTAGAGAAAATTAGGTACTCTCTTCACGGATCTAGTACTATTTTTGTAACTCTTGCAGCCCCTTTGTGATCATATCCAAACTCTCCAGCTTGACCCTGCTACCTGATTTGTGAAAGAATGATGGACACTCCCCCCACTTCCAGTTTTGTTTTGGATACTCAGCTTGATCAACATACTGCAGAACCATATTTGCTGTATGTAGGAATGCACTGGGTTTTTTTTTTTTGGAAAAACATAATTTGATGTATTTGTTATCCTGGGTTTTTGGGTTTTTATTTATTATTATTATTATTATTTTGTATTCTTTTGTAATATATTTAAAATGGATAAATAAAACATAAAAAAAGACCTATGTGATCTAATTTCCTTACGTGAGACTGTGTTCTGTTGGGCTTTACATCTATATTATTTACTATAAAAAAAAATGTCAATGTGCTTTTCTTACATCTGGTACTCAAACCACGCAGAGAAACATTTAGCTTACTTCAAGGTTGCTTGGCTCAACCCTAAATCTTATTGGGTATGGTTCATAACAAACAGACAATGAGACAAGCTTCTCAGATTAAAAGGCAGACTAAAACCATATTCAACTTTTTTTTTCAACAAGCGTAATAAATAATTATTCAAGAAATATTATAATTAATTATTATTATGAAGGCCATTGTCAATCTGCGATCCATTCTTTTTAAACAGATCTGATTTTCATTTTTATCCATTTAAATAAAAAAAAAAAACATGAGAACAGAACACTTTTTAGTTGGTTTATTAACAATATTTAGATGACGAAACTGAGAGGTCGCAAAATATCTTCATTTACAATGCCTTTATTGACTTTTACGAAATGTCTCTATGGCAGTTCAGGAAATTTCCACCCATTGCAGCAAAGATATCGTATATTAAAGCATAAATCAAAACGTTAATGTCATTGTGCAACATGTTGTACCTTAAATCACAAGCTGTTTTTGATCACACTGAGAACACTCAAAACAAATAAGAGAAACAAGAAGACTTCATCTCTACAAATGGGCAGTAAACAGAAAAACTCAGATCCTACAGACCTCTCGATCTGATATGTAATGCCTTTAAAGTGCCAAAACATCAACAGAATATATTCCCCACAGTCCACGCTTCTCAAATTTTAAAAAAGGAGAACCAAGAAACCCATAGTCAACGCGTTTGAAGCAATAACCACACCTTAGAAAGAGAAAACCAAAAGCTCTATCAATTTCTTTGGCTGTTAGACTGGTTAAATATTAGACTGATCCAGATTGACCTTTGATGGAAGAGGTCCAGCTTCCTGCTCCTCCACGCCTGGAGATCTTATGATCACCAAAGAGGACTGTAGATATGGGGTCAGTTTCTGATCCTTCATGTACTCCATATCCCCATATATGCTTAACTTCTGTTCAAAGGAGGAGAACATGTGGATGAGTTAGTTAAACATGACCAATTAACTAATAATTGGCTCAAAAATTTAATTTGAAGTGGTTTACCTCAGCAGGGACATACTGTTCAACAGCAGTGGACACTGTGGCACAACAGATCCAGATCAGAACCAAGACAGACAGAACCAGAGTGGTGGTCAGGATCCAGCCAGGCAGCCACGGGTTCCTACCGGTACAAAAATAACTTAATATTCAGCAAGATCAACAGACTGCCACAAATCTTTAGAGATTAAAATTCAGATCAACACGTGACTTACCTTGAGAGACAGCTGAAGAGGTTGTAATCGTCCTCAGAGTTGCTTCGATCGATGAACATGTCTCTGTCTCTCTCCTGAATGTAGCTTCTTGGGTAGTCTTTATAAATAGGGTTTTTCATTTCCTGATCTACAACTATTAATAACACAATAGGTCCAATATCAGTGTTGAGATCTTGAAAACTACTTCTGTTAAGATAATGATGCTTTGATGATGTTGTAGATTGAAAGTGACACAGTTAAGTCATGACTGTTATTATATGCTTACAGACTTAATAACATGACATCTTAAAACTACATTATGTCAGTTTTGTGCCACTACAGCCGCAAAACTAGTTGCTCAAAATAAAAGGTAGTCCTGGCTCAAAACAGGACAATTAGTTGAGCAAATACTGTTATGTTGGCAGCCGATTTGAAGCAAATTTGCTTGGTGCTATTAAGGGACAGATATTATAACAAGATATTTTATATATATATATATATATATATATATATATATACACACACAATAGTCAGATTCAACAGTAGTGTTTATGTTATTTATCAAAGTTGTCCTAAAACCAAAACAATACTCGTTCTTGTCTTAGGATGAACATTTTTGATCCACTTCAAAAGCTGACTACTGTATATATAGAGATACATAAAATGGATGTCATATTTTTTTTTATCAAAATGTAATAACTGGTTAATCCAGTGAAATTCCAAACTTCTCTCGGTCAGATTCTTGAAATCCCACCCCTTTCTTACAATCAACCTCAATGTTGCATTCAGATCCACTTGCATTCAACGAACCACCGCTTTATCATATATTATGGTTATTAAAGTCTGAAAACATGTAAAACAGATTTTCCAAATCTTGTGTGTTGTGTGAAGTGCTCACAAGTGCTCGGTGACTCCTCAGTCTCATCTCTCTGGAATTCAAACTGAGGGATAAACTGAATTTGCGGCTCCGACTAGAAATTAGATAAACCAGTGGCACTTAGAAATATGTTTCACTTCTTACATTGCACAAGAGGTGCCCAAATGTTTTACTATGAAGGGCCAAAACACATCATCACATTACCTGGAAAATGACCACTTTGCCATCATCTGCCTGGAGGTAAAATGTCCAGGATGAGGTGATGAAGCTGTGAGCTTGGCTCATCATGTCTTCCCAGAAACCCCTCACCAAAGTCAATGGGTAAAGGAGATGGATCCTGGGCATCATTGTCAACAACTTCTCACCAAAACAAACAAACATACAGTGATTTCAAACAGCACACCGGTGAAATTCAAGTAGAACTGACGAAAGAAAGAGAGCAAACATGTAAAGCAATTATTCAAATGTTTTTTTTTTTTTCACACCTGCTCCATTCTTTGCTCTGCAAATGGCTGTTGACTCTGGCATCCTAGGTTGCAGGCGTACTGCTCCTCTGACTGGGAGTATGCTTCACGACAGGCTGCAGAAGTCAAACACAAACACACGGTTATCAACACGCAGGTAAGTCAATGCTGTAAGGAGTCGGACAGACAACACTTGAATATTACCTGACTCGCATTCAACTTTGGTTTCATTGAAGTCCTTGCTGTCACCCACGAACTGACAGATGGAGAAGAGACGACACCCTCTCTGACAGGCGTACAGCGCCTCCTCCTAATCACAAAACAAACAGGCCGAATAAACAAACACGTCGAATTCCGCTTTCCTCATTGTTATTGTTTTATGATTACAACGCACAAACACCCAAATAACGCAAACTAACGACTGCCTAAAAAATCTCAATAGCGTTTCTTTGTTAGTAAACAAGCCGTGTAACTGGTTGAATGCCTCGCACTCACCCGTGGATAAGTGTGCAAACTGTAAGTCATCTGACATGTTTTATGACAAGACGCCGTGTTTCCCAAAACACCATCGAAGACGTCGGAAGATGCATATGTGTTTGTAAGTATGCAGCAAAAACTCATCAAAATCCCGCAGGCCTTTACTGCACTCATTTTCGCGAATTACCAAACATCGACTAAACGATTCTTCCTTGTTTGTGTACTTGCGGAAATGTCGTTGGAGATCGGCGTCTACGCACTTCCTATACCGCGCAAGCGCCGCGAAATCATTGCATAATGCATGAGTAGTTTTAACAGGGGTTTTCAGACTGGGGTGAAAAGGTTTACGGGGGTAGAGGGGGGGGGGGGGGGACTGAACTAATTAATTTACAAAATGAAAATATATTCACAAAAATAAACATGTTTAAACAGTACATCTAAAAAAGTACAATACTGTAGTGAATACTAAAGCATATACATAAATGCATAACTAAACATTTAATTTTAGGATGATTGTTGGGGGTCCATGGCGTTAAAATGATTGAAAACCCCTGGATTAAAATGAAAGATTCATAAAATATCTACAAATAAGTTATCTATTGCACTAATGAACTCAGTTTAACATGTTTATTTGAGATGTATTCACAAAAACTAAGCCATTTCAAAGAAAAGTCACATAAATTGTGTCTTTATTGAAAAGCAAACATCTATACAACTGAAACTTACACTAGTTTAATTTAAGTCAGTTTCAAGGGATCTAAAAACAATGACCAAAAAAAAAAAAAAATGATAGGACAATAGTTTTCATGTTGATGGAGAATTGCCCCAACCACTGCAGTTATTTTGTTTTTGGACACTTTGAACATCAAAGGAAGCTCCTAAACGACATTATAAAACACCCTATAGATGACCCTTGAACACTGTTCTTGTGCCAATGTGAGTGAGCTTCAAAAGGATGGGTGAAAGAGGGAATGTCCTTCACACTGATTTACAGGACAAATCTGAGGCACAAAAGACAACCCAGGCATCTTCTCATAATAGCCAGAAGTCTCAATGTTTGCTTTTTTTGGATTTCTTGTGAGAACGGTGAGGCGATCGTGACCGAGATCTGGATTTCTTTGAGGATTTTTTGGGCGTTCTCGATCTGGACCTGCGTGACCTCTTAGGTGTTCTTGGGGGTGAAGGAGACCTAAAATATTAAAAAAATAAATAAAATAAGATTGATTATTACTTTCAGCTTCTATAAAGATGCATGTACTGAAAGACAATGACAAGAAAAGACTAGCTGCAAGATTGAGTTTTAAGCTGTGACAATGAAGGTTAAGAGAGGACACTGTTAGTTTACCTTTTAGATGACTTGCGGTTACTTTCTCTTGGAGAGTCTTTATAAGACGATCGAGAGCTGTCTTTTGTATAGGATCTATCGGAGCGTTCTGATCGTTCTGATCGCGGTGAGGGCGACCTGCCACGCCGACTGCTGCTACTTCGGGTGGGACTGGGGGTGGGACTATGCCTCCGTTTTCTGGGAAGGAAATAAAATAGTTTAAAGACAAATGCAAGAACAAAAGTATTCAAAAATGTCTCTATTTCTTAAATCCTGCAGTAATTTTGAGGTATCTTACTTTTCTTTTCTGCCCGGTGTGGAGTCATCTTTGTCCTTCTCTTTGTGGGACACCTCAGATTTATCCTTCTCTTTTCTATCTTTTTCTTTCTCTTTGTCTTTCTCAGTCTCCTTCTCCTTCTCCTGATTTTTTTTTTTTTTTTAAATAGCGATTTTCAACAAAATAGTGACAAAGTAATATCAAAATCAAAACAAACGAAAAAATTCATACTAACCCGCTGTAGTAACTTGTCCCGGTAAAGCTCTACTTGTTCTTGAATACTCTGTCCAGATTTTTTGGGCCGTTTTCCTGATTCAAGCTCATCTTGAAACTTCATGACTTTAAGCTACAACAAAGAAAAATGGTTGAGATCTCTAAACTGCATTCAAGCATGTGAAGAATTATGTTTAGCACGTTAAGAAATACCTCGATTTCTCGTAGTTTGGCACGTTTCTCCTCGCTCATCTCAGACAATTTAGCAGACTTTGAATCGTATTCTTCTCTAACGGGATTACTGTAGGACTGCTGGTCTGCAGCGCTGGAGCTCTTGAGAGAGTCTTTACTTTCAGTTTCCCGTCTTGCACTATGACAAAAATGTCAAAATGAGTTAAAATATGAATTTTATCCTACAAAACCCAACCTATAAGAAAATCCAGAAAACATTTTATAGAGATTGCATTCACACAAGCAATTTCTAGGGATTAAATTATTTTAAAATGTATGATTATGAAAATTAGCAAGACATTCCTATGACCTTTCCATGATTTAAATTCCAACAAACCACATGGAACTAGCAAAACTTACCTTGATTTACTTTTCTCAGATTCATCTGGTAGATCAAAGATTTCCCATTTTGATGTGGTTACAGCTAAAAACACATAAAAATCATTGCGATTTCATAATTCTCAAAACTTCGATCCATATACCAGAAGGATATTAAGCTTTAAACAAATGTTATAAATGTAATCTGGACTAACCTTGAGCTTCTAAAGCAGCACCATCCACTTCCTCCCATTTTGATGGGGCTACCTTAAAGCCTGGTTTTTGATCCACTGGGGGGGCATTAAAATTGTTTTAGAACATCTGCCATAACATTCAGCAATCGTAATTGTAAAGTACATTCTTTTTGAATTTTGAATAGAGTGATGTGTTAACTTTACCAAGTAGGTAACTAAACGTATGGAAGTTAATATAAAAACAATGTAGTCAGCATTCTTACAAGGAACACCATCCAGATCATCATCTGTTCCCTTGATGGGCATGCCATCCAGGTCATCAAGTGGTGCACCATCAATTGGCGCTCCATCTATGGGCATTCCGTCAACATCATCCAAAGGGGCACCATCCAGCTCCTCCTCCACAATAGGAGCACCATCAATGTCCTCCGACTTTTCTGGTTGCTAAGTGAAAATGAAACAAACATCGAATGTGTCAAATTCATGTCTCGATGAATTGTGACTCAACTCAAAGCTGAGCATTGAAAATCTATGAATCACAACTCAATCAGTCAATCTCTGTGAAGCTAACCTCTGGCAAAAGCTCTGCTGTCTCCTTTTCAGGATCGAGACTGACGAGGCCGAGGAAGATGTTCTGAAGTTTAATCAGGAATGGATCGGGATACACTGCCCAGTCTTCCCACGCACGGAAACAGGACATTACTCGTTGCTGCAATGACCCAAATCAAAAAACATCAACTCCAATCTTAAAATCAGAAAACCATTGTGTGTTAAAGGAGCAAAATGGTGCACCTTGAAATTCTCAGATTGTAAATGGCCCTGTATTGTCTTGTAAGTGGCATTTAGGTCAGAAAATATCTGGCAGAGTTTTGCTTCAAAGCTGTAAAAGAACAAAAACAAAACACATTGAATAAACCGACAAACAAAAATTAATACCTTGATTGTGTACTCAAAAATAATTCTGAGACTTACAATTTTCTGTAATAGGAGGCATTAGCAACTTTTGCAGATGAGTTATACAGCACATCCGACACCAAATATAACCTAGCAATCTGAGGGGGGGACATAAACACACACGTAAACAAAAGGGATGAGACACATGAGACATAATCGTAAATCTGCTGTGTAAGAGTGACCTTCTTTGGCAGAGGAGTTTTAAGTATAGACAGAGACTCAGCGATGCATTCCACAATCTCTTCGGCGGCGTCAGCATGCGTGAGGCAGAAAAACATAGCGTCAGCTATGTCACTCTTCCTTGGCGTGAGACCTCGGAGTAACTCCTCCAATTTATCCCTTTCGCTGTAGAAGAGGAGAATATTAAGTACAAATAACCAACAATATTAGCTACAACCAAAAGTCTAGTAGCTCCATACTAGAAGTATTGGATATCTCCATAAACTCCAGACTTTGATAAATAGACATACTCGTCTTTCAATGCACCCTTCTTGCTAGTTTCATCATCATCATCATCATCATCATCACGCTCCTCGTCTTCAGGAGTGCCATGTAAATATGGGTTGAGAGGTGGCGGTCGCCAGATAGATCCGTTCTTAAAAATTCGGAAGTCTTCTGTTTTCCATTTTGTTGGAGAATCTCCCTGTGAGTGAATATTTGAGTTTTTTTATTATTTCGTTTTACAGCTGAGCATACTGCAATATGTTTCTGACAAAAAAATAAAAGTAAATAAGACTAACCTGTAATATGGTGTATATCTTCCACCGGTAATAAACATGAGCAGGACTTTGATTTTCAAATAAAAACCTGTTAAGTTAAAAATATATATATAATAATTAAAAGAAAAATAACAGCAATTTTTGATTTAATGATATTATCAGAATACAAGTCAACTCTAAATATAAGATGAAGGCAATCGAAGTTATATTAAAAAATGGCCTTGCTCTTCCAAGCTTTATATTGACAGTGGGTGGGTGTTATTGTTCAACAGGCCAAAAGAAATACAATAAAGCGCATCCATCAACGTTTCCTTAAGCAAAGGAAAACCAGTCTCTTCTTGACTTATATTAAAATCTCCATTTTTCTTTACAAATCCTCGTTTGTACTTTTAATTCATGACATTTTATTTTGCTCTCTTCTCCACATTCATCACTAATCACGCTAGGCTGACATCCTATATCATCTCCCAGAAAGGCGCTCTCTCGTGAATGTGAGTACAACAGTTAGCAGAAGCCAGAGAGTCTTAAATATGGATATTTTTCTTACAAAACTGCATAGGTACGCTGAAGGGGGCCTTTATTCTCCCCCCAGAGCCACGTGAGGCACTTTTTATTATGGATGGATGGACTTTATTGGACTTCTTTTGGACTTTTGAACAATAACACCCAACACCGCATTAAGCTTGGAAGAGCAAGGACATTTAAAATATATTTTTAATTTAAAGTTGTGACAAAATAGAAGTGACAGCTCTTATTGGCTATATTGTGACATACTTTTTAGTGAAACTTTGTAGGAAAAAAACGGGACTTGGTTCTATTCAATGTAGGTTTAAGATTCCTAAATGAATGAGGATTTCCTTTTAAACACCAATTTGAAAAAAAATGATTTGGTGAATTTTTTTCATATCAACTTTTTGAAGGTTTGGAGTCAAAAGAAAGATTGAAATGCGCTCACCTGTAGAGTGGATTGTTGATCTCTCTGTTCATGATCATGGCTTCAAACATTGGACCTTCACGCACCACAAACTCGATCATTCGATGGATTAGAGAGAGCAAATTCCTACGAGAAAAACACAGTTAAAGCAAAACAGATTCAGCGCCATCACCAGCCACACCTAAACAACTGCTACTTCTACAATATGACATCTGATGCAATGCAACATCCTTGCACTTACTATCCATGAGTCAATAAACATGTTTGAGCTTTTAAGATTTAAAACTGACTGGCAGTGTGACAGCTGTAGCAATCAAAACATTTAAATCTACATCTGAGTCTCAGCCATAGCATTCTGCCCTCGTAACTTATAATTAGACGTGCAACTGAAATGCTAAATGTGAGGCAGAGTGATAGTGATCTTTCTTGCTTTTTGACAATAGACAAGTGTGGATGGAGAGGGACAAAATCATGTAAGCACTTCTAGAGTCAGTTAAGGGACAGGGACAACAATTGGCTTCCTGACTGGCTTGTGAGGTGGCCGATAAAATCAACAGATGATGTTTTTCAAATGTACTGAAACACAAATCACAAGTATTGGAGCCGATCATACCAATGTCAGGCAATCATTCTGTATACTTTCCCCAATCCATCCTGTGACGCTTTTCTGGTCCCTCGCTGCTGCAGACAGTTCAACTTGTGCTGCTCACCAAGGCCAATGTCAAAGGTCACTGAGACTATGGGGATTGGGTGTCGCTTTTGTGCCATGCTACTGGAGCAGTTGAAGTGAGCAATAGCCAGAGGGCTGGTTTTGTAAACCTGACACTAGGTGAATGTGTGTTGTGTAGTGTTTTAGTTGCTAAATTAGTAGTGTAATGAACCACATCTGAAAATCTGAACAGTTTTCTCAAAAACACCCAAACTTAGTGGAAAGACCTGTATAGCATGCTGTATAATTGATATCTGATAATTCTATTCTGTCCAAAAGGAGGACCTACAAACACCAGACAGAATTAAATCAATGTAGACTACTGCCTGAAGTTAGGGATTGGTAAGATGTTTTTTTAAATAAGCCTCTTATGTTCTAAGATCGAATTTGATTAAAAATGCAGTAAAAACAGTTATATAGTGAAATATCACAACAATTTAAAATCTCTTTTCCTGTTTAAGTATATTTTAAAATGTAACACAAACATGTGGCGGTAAAATTTACATTTTTAGCAACCATTACTCTGGTCTTCAGTGTCACATGATCTTTCAGAAATTATTCTACTATGCTGATTTGGTGCTCAAAAAACAGATGCTGAAAACAGTTTATTTGTGAAAACTGATAAAGCCTTCAGAATTCTTTGAAAACAAAACAAACAAAAAAAACATATTCGCAAATTGCCATTGTCATTTTTGATCAACAACTTTAATCTTTAAAAAAAAATCTTACTGACCCTAAACTTTTAAATGGTAGTGGTGCATATTAACAAAAAAACAAACAAACAAAAAAAATTCACATAATAATATAAACTTAACCTATCCTGGGCAGTATGATGCGAACTCTTTATAGGAAAATGTGATGCATGTGTTTGTCTTGTACTGTTAGTAGCTGCTTTTTTTTTTTTTCATGCAAGGCCTCAACTATTGCTCACTCAAACCAGCCTCTGGTAGCATGGATATGGCCAATCTTTCAAACTACAGAGATGGGATAAGTTCTCTACATTTCATAAGAATTTGGAAAAAAAGAAAAACATGTACCTTTCTGTTGGGATAACCACTTTGACTATGGCTTGCGACAGAGTCTGGATATGAAGTCACATCAGATAATAAACATAGAATATATGTGAGTATTGTTAAAAAGAAACAGGCATAACACTAAATGCAACATTTACTCCTACAACAACAAATGTGTTCTACTGTGTCAGTTTTAAAACTTGACTGAACACATTCCTTAAAGAAAGAGCAGTGAAATCATACATCATCTGCATCCATAATAAATATTTTTCAAAAATCTCTTTACATTTCTTCATACAGACAATATCAAATGTGTACAGCTTTATCCTAACTTGCAGCCAAAACCCATAAAATGTCTTGTGCAATGAATAATCTACACTCCAAAACACTTACCGGTACAATCAGCATGGTACACATCTAATTTATATGATTTATTTACCAAAAAAAATGCTAATTCAGTAAATTTTCATGACTCTATGGGCTAAATATTTTTCACAAAGATTATCAAGCCAAAAAAGGTCTGCACCTCTTTCACACACAAAAAATACATTTATATAAACATTTCATTTCTCCTAACTACTTTCATGACCATGCTAACCAAAATCTTTTTGCCCCACATATGCCAAGTTACCTTCTCAAACTCCTCTTTGCACTTTGGAGGGGGAGGCATGGGAGCGTTGGGGTTCTTTAGCCTCTCTTTGGGCTGGGCATTGAAGGGCAGTCCAGAGGGTGGAGGCGGTAGGGTGTGCTCCATCATTGAAGGTGGAATGTATATGGGGTGAGGAGGAATTGGTACACCTTTGCCCCATCCCAGTTTCATTTCAAAATTCATTATCATTTTACCTGAAATGGACAGCATTTGGCAAATTCGTCAATAGTTTTGTGATAAAAATAACTTTTTTTTTTATATATTTATGAGAGCAGGATAGTCAATAGGCAAAATAAAGCTGATACAGGCCTATATCTCACATCACACTATTAAAAAAAAAAAAAAAAAAAAAAAAACAGTCAGAATTTTTTTGCAATTTCTACAATTACATTTATATTTAATATTTGCTAAATATTCTAAAAAACAAATAATCATAATAATAAAACCTCTTAAAATAAATAAATATGAAAAAACTTCTTGATTCTGTAATCTTAATATTGTATTTTTCACAAATAAAGAAGTTAATAAACATGAATATGAAAAGTTGTAATATAGGTAGTAGTATAGGCTCGGAATTTACACTTCCAACACTTATCACCAAAAATAAACACTTAAAATCTAAAAAAAAAAAAAAAAAAGAATATTGTTTAATTTATTGCATTTCATCAACATAAAGAAATATATTTACCATTTAAATGTTTAAGTGCACGTTCAGCATCTCTCCTCGTCATGAAGGCTACAAAACCACAGTTCCTTTCTCTGGCCCTTTCCTCATCAGTTCTGGGCCACATAATTTTCACACTGGCTAATGGACCATAGCGACCAAATTCCTGACAGAGCATCTCCTCATTCATCTGGAGCATGAGAGAGTATGTTTTAGCATGGGAAACTCTTAGTTACAGACATTACCTAACAACAATTATCAGAAACAAAAGAAAGACCTATTACCTGAGGATTTATGTTCCCCAAATAGAGGTTTGTAGTTGTCGGATCACCAACATCGTGTGAGCCAGGAGCAGAATCATCCAAGACTGGAAAGCAAAATAATAGCTCTGAATAACAACTGATGTTTTACCATCTCTTCTTCCATGATGGGATGCATAAACAGCAAAATGGTCATTGCACAGTATATAAAACAAAATTACCACTGGACGGACGGTTTCTTCGTGAAGAACCATCCGCTAAAAGCAGAAGAAAAGCAGTGTGAATTTTGTTTCCCGAACTTAAAAAGCATATACGCTGCTGACTTGTGGCAGTGGCCAAGACATGTGGGAGGGGCACAAACTTCACTGGTTCCATGAGCGAATATACTGTTTTTGTGAGAAAAACACACACAAAAAACCCCCCAAAAGAAACATGAATAAAGAACTTACAGGACCGTCTTCCTTCCACTGTAGGAAGAGGCTCAAAACGGCTGACTCTGCCCTTTAACCGGTGCCGTTCATCACGCTCCTCCTGTATCCTACAAAAACAACAGAGGGTTACACCTGAAAATATCATTTTAAAGGTGCTGTCATTTGTTGAATAAGAATTTAAAAGAACATCTACTGTTTTAGTTCTTCTTTGAAGAGTTCAAGGTTGCTTTTTTTCTTTTCTTTGTCTCCCTTCTTTGATGCCTACGCATTATAATAGAAAAAATACTGGGTTAGATGCTTTAAAATAAGATCAGATAGAAATAAATGACAAAAGACTCACATTGCGTTTATCTAATGCTAAAAACTGTGGTGGAGTTTCCAAAGGTAAAAAACTTTTAGCCTCCGAAACCCTTGATTTCGGTTTGTAGAGCTTTCCTTTCTTTTCATCAGCTGCCGCTTCCTCTGTAATAGACACATAAACAAAGAATCAAAGCAGAGAAAATTAGAAAGAATTTAAAAGAAGAGTCAAAGAAACAATCTATTGTCAGTAAAATTGATTTATTTAGTGAAATTTATTAATAAAACTTTTTATTCAGCAAGGATGTAGTAATGTGTATAATATTAAGAAATTAAAATCAGAACATTTCCAATTCAGATAAATGCTGCTCTTTAGAACTTTCTATTTATCAAAGAATTCTGGAGAAAAAAGTACCATGTTTCCACAAAAATATTACGTAGCACAACTGATTTCGACATCATAATAAGAAACATTTCTTTGAGCAGAAAATCAGCATATTAGAATGATTTCTGATGGATCATTTGACACTGACGACTGGAGTAATGAAGCTGAAAATTCAGCATCTACTATTACTACTGTATTTTGGATTAAATAAATGAAGCGTGGGTGAGCATTAGAAAATTATTTTTAAAAAAATGTGCCGATTTATGCATTTACAGGCTTTGGTTTTGTTGTATGGTGGAATTCAAATAATAGAAAAAAAAAACCACACTGATTTTAGATAAAAAAAAGATCAACCTTCACAAGATAATCCTACCTTTAGTAGCATTAGCAATCCCACCACGTACAAAGGTCTTCACTTTTCCTTCACCTCCCTCAAAGGCAGCGAGAAATTCCTCATAGATCTCCGCTGCTGCCCTTTCATCCTCCTGTGAAAAATCATAGATCATGTCAGATATTTATTGCAGTGGAATAATATTAAACCTTTAACATTTAACAGGAGACATATTACAAAATGAAAACAATGTGCTCTAAAAAGAGGGCAAAATATCAAACGTTTTATATTTACATGAATTCCAGCCTCATCTGCTTACCTTCTTCTTGAGTTCATCCTGCTCTTTCTTACTTAGTGTTCTTTTTGCAACTGCCATCTTACCAATACTAAAGGCTTTTAACTTACTTTCCAACAAAGCCTGCATAAAAACATGAAAATCATTTATTACACAAATCAGAGATTATCCACACCTTTCCCACTTATAATAGTTAGTTTCTCTGAGAAAAATTAAATATTGATGCATTTATATACAATACAAAACGTACAAGATCAGGAAGGAAAAAATAATGATTGTATCCATATTTGGTAAGGGTTTGTTTAGATCCTCTGAATCACAGACTGTTTGCCATGAATATAGAAGCCCACTTTGCATGATCCTATCACAGAGTACATCAGAACAAATGAGTTGGACTGGCTAATGTAACACCAGAACAACCATAATCATAGAAACTGTGTCTCTCCATTTCTGTTGACACGTTCACGTGGCTAGTACTAAGTTAGTAGCGAGTGTGTACATGTTAACGTTAGCTCGTCAAAGCAAAACCAACAAGTTAGCACACAAATATGCATACATATGCGAAATTAGGACACTAACAACGCTGATAGACGAATCCATCTCCTCTTTATGGGAGTGTAACGTTCAGAAAGCGGTGTAATACAGCGAGTTAATATTTGTAGACTACGCTCGTGTTAGCCCTGTCAGCAAACAATAAACAAAACAAGTTATTTTACGTTCTGTAGTGGTGTCAAGGGTATAATCAAACATAATATAAGAAGATTAAATCCAGCATATGTGGCCAACAGATTTTAGTTTGTTTAGGTGTATTACAGAAACAAAATCTGTGCAGCTACCGGTTGTCTAACGTTAGCTAACTGCACTGCTAGCGAGTTAGCATCACACCCGAGCAGCTCAACAGACCTTTCTCGTAGCACAAAGCTACACACTACTGAATCAAACCCACTATTATCCCGCTTTTATTATCGTAAACAATACATAATTGTTTTAATATACTGATATAAAGTAGACAAGTCAAAAAATACCTTAGAGTTGGCTTTCTGCGCCCCACCTGGCGTTTGGTCCGCCATTTTGCCCGAGTCTGTGCAAGCGCGTGAGGCGCGTTCACTCACTCACAACAGTGAACGAATCCATTTGACGTCTATTACGAAAGCCCGATCTACTCTGAATGAGTCTGCCATGGTCTGGTCATCAGAGCACAGTTCGTGTATTGGTAGCCTATAGTTCTATATCGGTGCACAAGATACTGGATTTCAGATTGCACTTTTAAAAGAGTTGCTTTGCACAATGCATAAGGAGCCTAAAGCTGGTTTACTGGTCTTAGCTGGTCCAAGCTCGTCTTCTAGACTAGATGAAAGCCTGACCAAACTGGGAGACCAGCAAACCAAATAATTACCCATTTTACCCTGGCTGCACCTACTGTGCTGATTCGCAACAAGACATGACATACAGGCCAGTCCATATCAATGTTTGCTGCTGTGAATTCATTTTCAATACAGGCTACCAATATTCTTAGGCCTATCTGAACGTTCAGTTACTTGTAGCTTCAGATTCTGTATAAAGATGCATAACTAAAATATGGCAGTTCTGACCCACCTGAAACTTTGCATCTGTGAAGGAAATGATGCATTATCTTTCAACTTGGCAGTTTTTTATGACATTAATTATTTACAATTTAAAATATTTACTAATTTCATGTTTATTTATAACTTTATAACATTATATCTGCAGCAGTAGTTCCTGCATAAATGTATAGTGCCTTAAATGTATGCATCATTAAACAATCTATGCACCTTTTTTAAAAAACAGTAGTGTTGTCAAATGGATTAAACATGATAAATCACATCCAAAATAAGTTTGTATGTGTACGTATATTTATATAAACACAAACATGTTTGTATATTTAAGAAATAACCAATTTATTTATGATTTATACATAAATATATAACATATATTTCTTATATATATATATATATGAGTATTTATATATATGTTAATATATACAAATAAATATACGTAATGTATTTATATATAAATTATACATAAATAGTTATTTCTTAAATAACTATATATATATATATATATATATATACATATATATATATAGTTATTTAAGAAATAACTATTTATGTATAATTTATATATTTATGTATAAAATTGTATTTGTATAGTTGCAAATGAAAACCGTTTAAGAAAAGGCCTATTAATCACTAAACATTAGTGTAGGCTGAATTGCTTACAAATCAATTTTTATGTAGTATATATAACACAGCAGTAAAGCATTAGCCCATAAGAACTCCAATAAAGCTGATCATATTAGTTGACAGAACTAAAATGTATTCTGTATTTGTTACTCAGTTTCTGCATTTAAACAACCCTGTCTTAATATTCAGGCAAATATTGTATTATTTTTTATTACTTTATTTTGTTATATGCATTCTAATAGAACCATCCAGTATCATGTGGTAGTTGAGGTAGAAGACTTATTTTTTTTACAATACCACTTCATGGTAACCTTGCAGGAGCTTAAAACAATGTATTTTTATAGTGCAAAAGTACACTGTCAAAAACAACAACAAAAAAACAAGGTAAAAAAAAAATTCACATTGTAACATATTTTCAGTGGATTTTATTATTACACAAATTCACATTTCAGTAACCAAATACAAAAAAACAAAAAGGATGACTTGTAATTGATCTATTTGTACTCCTCTATCAGCATGAAAAACAAACTCAAAGTATTTATTTAGTTTGAAATTTCACAAATTTTAGTCCACTTAATAATGGTAGGCAAACTAGTTTGTAAAAAGGAAGTTTGATTCAGAGAAAGTTGTTCAAAGATGACCGAAGAGCTTCTTCCTTGGCTTTAGCAGTACAACGGTACACTGCACAGTATTGCAAATATAAGAGTGTACTATGAATACAACATTAATGCATTTACGCCCAAATTAAAACAACGCCAGAATAGTAATAACCAGGCAGCTTTACATTTGTTGAAGAATATGTGGCTTCGCTCTTGGCATTCACCGCGTGCCTTAATTGAAATAAATTAAATCAAGGTCCACTGTGAACACGTACAGCGAGAGCCTAAAGTGCAGAGAGATTCCTGTGGGCCTTATGAAAATCTAAATCACAGATTCAGGATATGCACCGCAGGCCAGACAAATCATATTCTGCCAACAGGTGTATTTATTCAAAAGCCTTACTTAAGCCCTATTTAGATATTAATCTCATCCTGGTTAAATAAAGCTGAATGTTTCCTGATCCGGTGAGCCATACTGGAAGCCTGTGTTCTGACAGACAAAGCACACAGCCAGGGGCAGTGCATTCAGAATGCCTGCACATCCAAGGCATCCAATGCAGCCTTCCATCCCTGTAACCTATAAAACATCAAAAAAATCATAACAGTTTAAACATGATGGCAACCAGGCCCATTCCGACATGCAATACACAGAAAAACGTCGAACACTGGACAGCACACGCAAATACATCCACTAAATAGGCTATGTTTCATATGTAGTAGCATTAAAAGAAAAACGTATTATTGATAATAATATCCGCTGATTTAATCGTACAAGAATACGCAGAACATTCATAAGGGATTAAATCTCACTGCTGTCGGTGGACAGCATCCGCGGTAAAACCCTGCATCATCACTGCATCATCCCACAAGGGTGGATGAGACTTATTATTACCTACGTTTATTTTACGATTTAGGAGTTCATGTACGTACCTCCGCGAAGCCACGCAAACCTGTTCACATCACCGCTTAATATGAACGCTGATTTTAAAAAAATATGTCGAGCCACCGACATATAAATATGGAAACTGCGCCGAGCGCTACATTGCAAGGGAGGCGCGTGACGTCACCATGCAGACAGATGTTCAATCCCTGCGTCCTTGAGTTTAGCTATAGGCTATGTTAGCCAACAAATGAGGTGCCAAACGATTGATTGATTGACTGTAACCCTTAATTGACAATAACAGTAGGCTAATAGCTAGTATGACTTAATTTTTCATTTATTTATTTAAAAATGGTAGCTGTTGGGACATTAGGTTATAGAAGTTATTACATTTAAAATAGCTACATTTTGCTTTGATTAGCCACAGTAATGTTGTTATAGACTTTAGCACAAATACAAAAACGGTCTGTGATATAATGTATAGAATTTTATTATATTGTTGGTTTGTATGTTGGCCAGGTTCAAACACCTAAAATCCAACTTGTTAATGTCCTCCTCCAAACTGAAACAATATCGTAATTTTGTAAAAAGTTGTTGTTGTGTAAATAAGCAAAGGTAGTAAAGCCACACTGACATATATTCAAGCATATAGCGTAATGAAGGTAGATTTCAGGCAGAAATTTTTAATAAAACGGAGGCAGTTGTCAAATTGACATTTTATTTATTTATTATTATTATTTTGCATTTTCTTCAATTTATAATAAAGTCTGCTGTACCATGTTTAAATATGATAATACATGTACAATTTATACTTAAATAGACAAGTCAAATGTTGCAGCTGACTCCAAGAGATGGTTGCAACAGTGGCTGTTACAACATTCATTAAAAAAAATAATCATCCTTTAATGGAATCTTGCCATTTCTTTATTTTATTTATACACAGCAGGGTCCTCACTAAGTAATAGAAATGTATAATGAAATGTATAAAGACAAAGAAAGTAGGCTATTTTCAACAAGAGCCATGTTTTGATTAATCATTAGAATCAATATTACATCTAATCTACAAATCAAGACAATGAAATTTAATAATACTTGTTTTATCTAACTTGACTGTCTTACTTTCCAGATTCAAATTAGACTAATCTACCTTTATATGCAACTGACTTTACAAAGTTATGACTTGTCTTGAAGAAAATAAAATTACATTACATTAATAACTCTAAAATCAACCAAAGCAGTTTATCCAACCAGCACCTGAATTTATATTTATATTTTTGTAGTATATATTGTTTTCTATTTACTTTTTATGTTTACTTTAATTATTTTGCATTTTGCTGTAAACCCACAATTGTGTTCAGAAATTATTTTATAAATAACAGCGTTGAAAATGGGCAGCAAAATGATTAATTCATTGAACATTCTGATTCACTCTCTCTTAAACATCAGGAGGGTTTAGTAGGCCATAGGCTACATATATTTTTTTTATGAATAATGCGTCTTGTGTCGGTTACTCTAGGTTAATGTTTGACGAAACTAGACCTGTACAAAGGTGAAAAAACATTAGGCGATAGTTGTCAGTGAGATGTGAGGGGCTCATTCCCTGCCCCCTTTTACGTAATAGCTCTGCTCAGAGACCATGGTGATATTCGATAGACTCGCGCAGATATGAAGTCTGAAGAAGTTGACAACATCGAAGAATTAAACAATTTGCCTGTTGATTCTAGTCGGATCGCACCGTATTTGTCTGAACTGAAAGGAAAAGCAGCGGCAGAAGTAAGCATTCGACACTTGAACTTGACGGAAACTTTTTTGATCCGGTTTCTGCAGGCGAGAGATTTTGATGTGGCACTGGCGCTCAAGGTTTGTAGCACTACCATTAAACGATGACTGATATTAACTTGCAAACTTGCTTTCTGTAGTGATAGTGATACTGTTGGTGATACGTGATTTGATTAGCAATAATATGGCCACTGGCCCAATGACACACATAACTACTTCACACAGTGTATGAATCTAAAGGATGTTTGTGTACTTAATTTAAGGGATTCATTAAAGGTTAATTACTGCAGTCTTCCTGCATCGTCGTTATTGATTTAATATAGTAATGCATGTACATTTCTGGCTCACCAACACGTTGTTTTTTTCAGTTAGGCTAAGTCTAAATTTGAGATATTTCAGCCATACTAACAGTAGCGACTGGCTTTACAATAATGAATATACTACAGGCTATAGGCCTATATTTTTTAAGCTGACACTGCAGTCAGAAGTCAACCCATCCATAAACAATATTTAATATTTTTATTGTGCTATTTATTTTTTATGTCCCAATATTATTCTTAAATTAAAAAATGTAGCTGAGATTAATATATTATTGATCTTCTATTTTTCATCCTCAGCTTTTGATTAACTATCATAAATGGAGACAAGAATGTCCAGAAATAACAGCCGATCTGAGGCCATCATCCGTCATAGGACTTCTGCAAAACAATTATCATGGAGTTTTGAGATCACGAGATGATGCTGGAAGTCGAGTTCTAATCTATCGGATTGGCAAGTACATAGACAAACTATTTTTTAAACCTTTTTTTGTTTATTGCAATGGAGAATATCTCAAAATTGAAATTGTTTTTAGGTCAATGGAACCCCAAAGAATTCACAGCGTATGAGGTTTTCCGTGTGAGCCTCATTACATCAGAGCTGATTGTTCGAGAATGGGAGACTCAAAAAAATGGACTCAAAGCAATTTTTGATCTCCAAGACTGGTGCTTTGCACACGCTCTGCAGACAAATCCTTCCTTGGCAAAAAAGATATCTTCTGTGCTGACAGTAGGTATCCATTAAAACATTTTCATGAAAAATTTAGAATATTTCACTTGTTTAGATTTCTGAAGATTCACCCTCTGTAAAAAAAAAAACAAAACAAAACTTGCTTGTCAATGTCATTTTTTTGTAGATTCCTTATTCTTATAGCAACCTTTTAGTATTACTAAAAAACTGGAAAAGCACGCTTAATGCAGTATTGATTAAATTAAAATGAAATGAAAATGATGAAATCTGTTTTGCAGGACTCCTTTCCTTTGAAAGTACGTGGCATTCATTTGATAAATGAGCCTATTTTTTTCCGTCCTGTCTTTGCCATGATCCGTCCATTTCTTCCAGACAAAATCAAACAACGGGTTAGTCAAATTTAAGTACATACATGTGGAATTTTAAGGTGATTCACTTTAAAAGATTTAATATATGTGTTGTGTTTTTATTTATAGATTCATATGCATGGATGTTCATATGCCCGAAGTCTCAGCGATTTCTTTCCGAAGGCAATCCTCCCCCCTGAGTATGGAGGAACCGGTCCCAGCATAAATGATGTGTGCCATGACTGGACTGAGTACATCATGCAGTCTGAAGACTATCTCCATAGGCTCTCTATAGATTTAGGTGGAGGTGATGCTTCTCAGTCATCTGCCTATGAGTGATTATAATGAAGGTATTTCTTACCATGTTCTCTTTGTGCTAGATGATGTAACAAATTCTGCTGGGCAGGCTACATACTTTACTTTGAAAATCAGGATAATATCGCTGACTTAAATAGTTCACCCAAAAAATAAAATGTATTCACCCACAGGCCATTCAAGATTCGCCACTGAAACAGATTTGGAGAAATTTAGCATTACATTACTAGGTCAATACAGTCAATAGAGTCCAAAAAGAGGATAAAAACCTAACAGTAATCCACAAGTAATTCATGTGACACTAGTCCATCAAGTAATGTCTTTGGAAGCAAAAAGCTGAATGTTTGTAACAATACTTTGTAATCAATGCTTTTTCTTTTTACTTTAAACTGTTGCTTCCAGCTAAAATAAGAGTCCTCTATCCATAATATTGCTTTCTCCATTGGAAAAGTCATCTAATCTGAATAAGAAGAGAGATATGCAAAGATCAAACTCTTTTAGGAAGTGAAAAAGTCCAAAATAGTTTAAAACAGATTCTCGGTGGATGGCCTGAGAGTGAGTACATTTTCACTTTTTTGGTGAAATATACCTTTCAATTGTAAAGCATGTTAATGTAAAAACATGGATGCTTTACTTTTATACTTTTTCTTTATTTGTCATCATATTGCACATAAACTAATGGTGCAACTGTTGGTGCAATGGAAAACTCCGCCGTTTTTCCATATTCCACTATGTTCTTCGAGTTGATACATATCTCTCCAATCTCAGTATGTGCACTTAATGGCTCTAGCACGCGGCACCTCTATGTTAGCATTTGGCTTAGCGCCATTCATTCCTTGGGATCCAAACAGGAATGAATTTAGAAACCACCAAATAATTCCACGTTTTCCCTATTAAGTGCACGCACTGAGACGGGAGAGATATGTATCAACTTAGTTCAGGGAAGAACATATTGGAACCTGGGAAAACTGTGATTTTCCTTTAATTGTCTGCCTAGCTCTCCTAATATTCCAGACTGGAAAAAATTTTTTATTCATATTTTTGAATAATGTGATTTTATTGAATTCTATATCTCACAGGGATTCAATGCAAGTACATGATATACCTCTCTGAAGATACAATAAAGCATCAGATACGAGATATTCTGTTACCTTTAAAAGGATTCCACAGTCACTTTTAAATAGCACAAGTAATGTTGTGCATGACCAAATATCAAAGTGCCTTTCTTCTTTTCCTTGTGAATTATCCGTGCTTTTATTGCATTTTCATAACAATGGACATCACTCAGGATGTAACACAAGTCTCTGTGCTTCTGGAAGTTTGATATCAATTATCAAGAACTGCTTCATTTTATCGATGCTCTTTTGTCAAATGATCTGTAATATAACTGTAAACTGCAGCATGTATTAACCTTTGCTGCATTTAGTCTGCACCAAGTGGGAATGTAAAATAGCACTTTGGTCTATTGCCTTTTGCTCTGATTCTTAAACAAATAGAAACAGAGACTAGTGACCTTACTGGAACTCTTCATGTTTACAGATTTCCTTAAATGTGAATTTCTGAAACCATGTATATAATTTAGTTCAGTGTATTGTTTACTACATTGTTATTAATTGTGCCGTCCTCACTTGTTATCAAACTATGACTTTTTTTTATGATTTTTTATGTAAATTATCATAATGATAAAAAAGATACACAGATATATTAATACACAATGTGCAACTCAAATAAACTTGGCAGCAAAACAATCGCAAAAGTCACTGTGTGAAATTCTTTAACCAACTGGTTTTTTAAATCTGGGTTCTTCAGTATCCACAAAATCCAATTGGTTGGCTATGGTAAGCACTCCATGCCTTGCTTCTTCTTAATATATTTATATTGAATAATAATAAAAATAATAAATGATCATTATATCCCACTGTCTTGGCAGTCAATAAGTGGATATATTATTAATAGTAACAATAGGAATGTCAGTAAGAAATGAATTTGTAGTCTAGTTTTAAAACTTAAATGCTCAATCTGCAGAGGGAACCAAGATGTTCCTAAGATCATGATTTCTTATCTCTGTTAAGAAAAGGCTGTTTTTCATAGGGGGACTATCTGTGTAACTGCTATGCATTTTTTACTGTATTTATGCTGTGCACATTACCTACCAAATAACACTTTTAAAAAAGCTCCTGTAATGAGACTGACACAAAGAAAAGACGACTTACCCCAGTTCTGTCATATTACTGAATATTTTGAGGCTACGTATTAGGCAATAATTGCACGCCCTCTGCTGGTAAATACACGAAATACTGTATAACAGTTTTTTACAAGTCAGACTAACCAGTAAAGTTCAAAGCGCTACTGTGAAACATTATATGATGTCAACTACCACTTCAGAATGTATATATATGCAATGTATCCGGAAGATTCACACTGTAAAATTACAATGAATAAGACTTTCTCACACATGCCAAATGGTGGGAAAGGCCCAAATGGTTCCTACACCTCTTTCACCCTAGCACACATCTAAATCTCATGCTAACACAGCAAGGTCATAGTGTTTATATTTGCGTAGCACTAAATAAATGTATTACTAAAAGTACAGTTAGTTTTCTGCACACAGCTGCAATCTTTAATCCTGTCTGTCAATTCCTGTTGTAGAATTATCTTGATTTTTTATTTTTGCCATGAAAACATGTGGGAAGAATTGTTCCTCAGCTGTTTCATCACTTAAGTTTACTGTTACACTGACTGTCTGTGATTCCTTTAAAGAAAATGGCACTTTTCTAAGGAAATTGTCCCATTTGACCCACAGGATCCGGGTGTGTTATTCAGCTGAATTTTATCATAACACTTATTACACCTAAAAATACGTAATTATGAGAATTAAACTGGTTAATCACAAACTGACTTGTAGTGATACATTCTTATGTTTTGTTCTAGAGTTTCACAACCAGTTTTAACCTCATATAAGGGTAAAGTTCCACACTACTTTTACTAGTCACTTAAGGATGAGGTGGACAAAAGTGGAAAGGGGGTGGGGCGCAACTTATAGTCAATGGAACAATTTGTACCAAGACAAAAGCATATAAAATTATATGACGAATTCGGTTGAATTAGTAAAGTATTTAATTAAACTAATGCAACGTCAATTGTGCAACCGAACTGTCGTTCCTTCATTGTGTATTTTCAACAGGCTAGTTTTGCAAGAAAATTGGAGGCAGAAAAGATCTTCGTTCCAGAGTCCAGACTGCAGTTATTTTGCAAATCACAACCTACGCAAGATCTATATATGCCACAGATAAAAACACGACCCGTTATTCGCAATTATAACGTTTTGTTATGCACTGTGTGAAAGGACATGGATTTGATCTCGCGATAAATCCAGCCTTCCATCTTGCCACGTTCCAGTGCTGATAGAAAAAAAACAGGAAATAACTGGGCGGTCGTACCTCGCAGGTATCCACACGATTGAATAAGTCATCGGACACTTCTCAGCGATTGGATGATATTTTCATGTGCCCCGCCCACAGCGGCTTTGATTAGACAGTATTGGTCGAATGTTCAGTCACTCAAAAGGGGGACGGGCTGCTGTGGGCCTCAGTGTATGAAGGCATAGGGATTTGATTTTTTTTTTTGCAGGGCATCAGTACCAGAGCTGAGACTGGAATTACAGTCAATTCATTTACTACAGAACAAGAAACGTCGAAGAACTTCCACGTGCAATGGCTAAGAAAAATGCAAAGGGACCTGTAAAAAAAGGTATGTTTACATTTTGTCGTCAAAAAAATACGTGCATTTCTGCGAAGGCCTGGAAGTTAATCGGGCGGCAAGACTGATTTTTGTTTATCTAATTTAAATGCCATGTGTAGAAATTATAAACAAGTTCAATAATAAGAATGACCCCAATGTACTCTGGTTCAGTCGTGGTATGCGAACTATGTTAGTTGTGCTACACTGTAACCACAAACTGTTTATAAATCGTTGCTACATTCTGAGCGAGTAAGAACTTTTCTGTCCGAAAGAGAGGTGTATTAAACCCCCTGAACGTGTCTGTCTATGTAAAAATTGGACGAAGTGGTTGCAGAACTTCTGCATGCTTTCTGTCGTACTTGCAGGAGCGCCACAAGGCCTAGTTTATCGTACTGTTTGTTAACTCCGACTGCAACAAATGACCTATATTTTCAGATAAATGTTTGCACGTCGCTGGAGCCAGAGTTGCCCCAGTGCGAGCCCTTGAATGCTCACGTGTCAATATTGGGAGAGCGTGGGAGGGGTTACACGTGGCCTCTAGGGTCCCCTGTCCCCACACACGCTGTAATTAAAACGAAAGTCTGCCTCACTGCAGGACCCCACTACTAGTTAACAACGCCCGGGCCTTGGGTTTAACGCTAGCTATTATTATTGACTTTAGCAACTGCGTGGTTATTATGTAAGATTAACTATCGCACTGTTGGAAATATATGAACCACTAACGTTACTGTGAAATCTTAGACACGGGTGTATAGATTTATCATATGTGCTGACTTGGCATTGTAAAAAGGTAAACGTAAAATCGGTGTAAAATGTTACTGTAAGAACCGTTCAATTGGTTAACTGTAAGTAACATCACCACATACGATTAAAACATGTATTTACATGCAGTTATACTGTAGAACTGTTTTAAGTTATTATTTTGAGTTTTACCCTGTTTGTCTGGGCCATAGTGCACTTTCTATTTATGTTTGTTAGCTACTGTTCATGGTAAAGCTTAATTCATCATGTGGCTGCCTTATTTTGAAACCTGAGTGGTGGTTATCTCTATATTTTGAGCCAGTCAAGCAGATTTGATCAAATGCAGTTATGAACTGGATTACCTGAATACAGGAATCAAATGCCATCATATTTTTAAGTAGCTGGTGTCAGTGAGATGACATTTAAACCACCATTTATTGTTTGCTATAAGCATTCTAATTCTCTTCTATAAACTACATTTTATGGTGTTTATCCATGACGGAAAGCTTTTCCTGTAAAGATAATAATCTAGAGCCACACCCATTTAAATTTCTACTGAAGGTTAACAGTCACAAAATCAATATCCTTAGATTAATGCATTTCTAATGCATTTTTTTGTAAAGTGAATGCAGCTGTTCAAAAAGTGGTGCAATGCATTCTTTTATCAAATTTCAGGAAACATTTCAGCTGCACCGAATAACTTGCTGAGTGCCACAGAAATGGTAAAGAAATGACAGCTTGTCACGGCGTGCTTGCTTTTGGTTTTTGTCTTTGTCTTCTCAAGCATTTCTCTATTGGTTCTATTCAAATAACCTTGCATGTTTGTTTTTCCAAACGCATTTAATCCAATGCACTTCTCTGAGATATGTAGTTGTGTAGAAAATATTTTATTCGATTTTGGTAAATGCAGTGTGCATCTTACAACATTAAATCTACTGTTTAATGCATAGAGTGAAGAATGCGTTTGTGTGTGTTTAACTAGCAACACTATTCAGTCCACATTTTTTTATGAATGTCAATAATGTTTATATATGTACCATATTTGAAGTTGAAGTTCTGTTGTGACATCAGACAACTAAACCAGTGGCAGTGTATGATCTATTGTTCTAAAGCGGTGCCAGTTTGTTGGTCCTTCACAATGGGGGTGTCTAAGCCTCACATAAGGGGTTAATGTCCAGGGTTTGTTCCTCTGACAAGACAGCAACTGCTTGCTTTACTCAGTGGGGTGTGTAGGTACGACTGAAGAAGAGAGAGTGATTCAAAGCACACATTCCACTACAATGTTATGCAAACTAGACGAAGAACATTGTGTACCACAAAGGCATAGTCAAAGCAACGACAAAAGCAGTGCATGAGTTACAAAAAGTTAGAGTTTGAAGCACTGTTTTTAATAGCAGGTATGTATGGGGGAGGGGAAGATGTTGATTAGGTCACAATGGCAGCCATTTGTTAAATCTGTGTGTCTAGAGAGGTGTGTCTCCAAACTTTGCATGCAGCTTTGATAGCTAAAAGATTCAAGTCCACGTCAATGCAGTTTTAAATATTAAAAGTCAAAGATTTCTGGGCATTGGTTCGCATGTATTTTTAGAGTAAGTGATATTCTTGATGAGGATAGAGGTTACATAAGTACATCGTGGTTGTTTTACTTTGCTGATAATGTTCGTTTGATGCAAGTCTTTTTCTGTTTTAGCTGTAAGGCTAGTTTGCAGAAGCACACGCCACCACTTACATGTTTATTATTTCATCAAGAAACTCGGGAGACCGGTCCTTGTATGGAAAATAAATTGCTCTGTGGTAGGAGAGTCACTTGCCAGAATTGAAAGGCTCCTCTGCCTGGAGGCTGGAAAACATTTGATTTGCGTGTCATTAAAATGCATGTATGTGGCAAAGCAGTGTATCCTCTATTGTGTGCTACTCTTTTGGTAAAGTATAGCCTAGTAATTTGGAAGACCATTCAGCCTTTTCAGCTTTCATATGTGACTAAGAACAGCAGGATGGAGTGGGATTTGCCTCTACCCTTTCGTATGAGTGCTTGAGATTTCCTGGCTTTCAAGCGGACAGTTCTAAAAATAATCCATTTGCTGGTCGAGTTCCATATTAAGTTCCGGCTCAATTCACAAGGAACAAAAAGGCAGGAGACCTGCTGTTGTACAGGGGTTCGGGGTAGGATTGGGGTGAAAGACGCTCTCTTCTTCCCCACGTTTCTTCGAGGAATGGGGGAGCCGAACGCAGAGGTCAAGGTGGTGAATGAAGAAACCGGTATAGTATTTTTATTATTTAGAATAAGCTTTTACGACGGGAGATGACATTTAACAGATCATGAGGTGTGAGAGAAAGCCTTAACATTTGAAAATGAATGTAGTCATATTTAAGACTTTATTTTTATGGCAAACTTCTATTTTGTGTACATGAGCAGCAAAAAATGTAGAATTTATTTAACTTAAAGGGAGCAGGAGATGGCTTAAGTGTATTGTTATAAGTGTATTGTTATAAAGATTTGTGCAATCAGTTTATATATGACACCTGTAGAAACTATAAAAAGAGAATTTATTTTGTCATAACACTTAAGTGTTTTGTTATTTCTCTCTGTGTATCTGTTACTAACATGTGCGTATGAACAAATGTGTGGTTTGACCTAGCAGAACGTAGCGGACAAAACACCTGTTCATTCTTCCTACTAGAGCTTTGAATGCAGATGTATTTATACCGCAGATCTATGAGGAGTGTTAACAGACCTCAGAATAACTGCACTTTTTTTAGACTTTTGTCACCTTGTGATTACTATAGATGTGATTTCATGTGGAGAATTTAAACATCTTACAGGGAATCATTTATCCGAAACCAGAAATCTCTTGGATTTTGTACAGCATTTGAATATAGAACGAATTGATTGGTCTCCAGGATTTTTCCAGCTTCATTGCTAATGTTGCACAGTCTATTAACTAGTGGCTTTGAGTGAGTATTTGTGTGCACCACAGTAATACTAAAGGACTAATCTCACTTTCAAAGTTATGGTTTAATTTTGAGCATGCATTCCTCATTCACAGGCTTTGCTGTGCTGCATTGATTTGATTTTGTTAAACGAAATGTTTTGCATTCGTTCTTCCTGATAATGTATATAATCTTATTCTTTTATTCTTCAGAGGCCAAGCCACAGCAGGCACATAAAAATGGAAAGAAGGCAGAGGTTGGAGGAGGAACCTCGTTTTTCACCTGGTTCATGGTTTTGGCTCTCTTGGGCGTCTGGACGTCTGTAGCTGTGGTGTATTTTGACCTTGTTGACTATCAAGGTGTAATTGGTGAGTCGTTGGTTTCTATTATTCAAATGTTAAATATATATTCTAATATTATTCTATTATTTATTTTTTAAATAAATGGTTGTAGTTTTAAAATGACTTATTACATAAATGTTATATGTAATTTGTTTTGTATATCTGGCCTTAATTTGCATGCAGCCAAAGCAAAGGACTTGCGCTATAATCTTTCAGAGGTATTACAAGGTATGACATCTAAACCAGTGAATAGAATCACCAACCTTAAACCTCATTTCTTTGAACCTCTCCTCTTCAGTTACAAATTAGGGAAGTGAATTTGATTGTTAGTTCTGTTTTAGTGTAATTTTTCATACTTTAATTTTCACTACAACACATACTACATTAATACAAAAGTGCTCTAAAAGTTTGGGGTCAGTGAGATTTTGTTTTGAAAGAAATTCATTTTGTTGATCATGGATGCATTAAATTGATCAAAAGTGACACTAAAGACATTTATATTGTTATATTTATATTCTGTCTAATAAATGCTGTTTATTTGAAGTTTCTGTTCATCAAAGGATCCAGGAAGAAAATCTTTGTATCATGGTTTTCAGAAAAATGAGCAGCACAATCATATCAGATCGTGCTGAAATGTAATGATGCTGGAAATTCTGCTTTAGCATTGCAGGAATAAATTACATTAAAATAGTCAGTTTAAATTGTAATAATAATAACAATTTTATTGTTTTTATTGTACTTTTTTAAATTTAAAAATAATGCAGCCTAGGTGTGCATAAAACACTTTTTTTCAAAATCTTTAAAAAACTGATACCAAAACTTTTGGACTGTAGTGTATATTTTCTAATCATTTGAATTTGATCAAATGTTAATGGAATGATGTTTGCTAGTGAGGAAAGTTGTTGTAATGTGTTACCATGCAGGTTTATTTACTACAGAATTCTATACAATAGTACAAGGATTCTTGTAAGACTTTAATCTAAGATATGTCTTCAACCTTTTTTTTCTTTTTTTTATATAAGAGCAATTTAATAGCACTTTTTGTAGGACTTTTAGTTCCATATGGCACAATGGATTATTCACAACCCATGTCAAATGACTAAATGAGTTTCACTTTACTTTACTAGGTAAACTCGTGTCCTATGATGCTGACGGTGATGGAGACTTTGATGTGGAAGATGCTAAAGTACTATTAGGCAAGTGCAGTGATTTCCAATGATATTTTTACCAGATTGTTTTGCATGACTGACTTTGGTTCACTTTTGGGCGGTTTTGAATTAAATCAGACAGATGCACGTGCATGGTACTTTCATCATTTTGTTAAAACAACATAATATTTCGGAGAAGAAGTGATGAGAGGTTATTGCCTTATTGCATGAGTTTGTAAATTAGACCAACTTGCCAATATTACATTGAACTGATTTCACAAGTAACTGAAACATATCAAAAACAGCCTCATTAGGCCTTCCCATGCATGCCCCCTTTCTCCTTTACTTCATCTTACGCTTTAATAGCCTCTTTATCCTCTTTTTTTTTTATAGCACTGAATCCTTATCTACTAAACCTTGCAAACCAACACCACCCTCTCTCTATTTTCTTGCTCTCCCACTGTTCTTTCTTTCCCTCTCTTTCTCTTTTTCCTTATTCTCCCGTTTGCGTAGGGCTGACCAAAGATGGCAGCAAAGAAAACTCAGACTCCCTTGAGGAAGTCCTCGATATTTTAGCGGAAGAGGGCACTGATTGGTTTCAAGGTTTCTTCACCTTCCTTTATGACATTATGAGTCCTTTTGAAACGCTAGAGGATGAAGAAACCGAGGCAGCAGCGGAGGATGTTGCTGGCGCGTCACAGACTGAAGGGGTTCAGGGCCAAAAGACATGCGTTATTTTAGGCCTTCAAAATCAGTAGTCGTGTTTTCTACCGCAATTGTGACAGAAGCACTTTATTAGAGGAGGACTTGCTCCTTTGACGACTTGATTCTGTTCCTAACACTTGAAGAAATATTTTGTTGGGAAGATCGCTCAAAGTCACTTTGGGACCTGTGAACTCTTCAGAAGATGATGTCATTATGAACATTTGCATAATTGTAAATATTGAACTTGTGTAGTTTATGCTTCATTGCAGCTCTTTTGCAACAGCTGTTTCCAGCTACTAATACTCTATTTACCTTTTTGCATTTGACCTTAGTGCTGTAAGTTGAGCATATCACCTTTGCTGCATGCCTCAGTTCCCTTTTATCATGAACAACAGTATGTATTTCTATTTGAGTCTTGCAATTTAACACTGTACATGTGACATCTTGTTTATAATCTGATTATCATTTCTCTCTGGCTTTAGGATCGGAGTAGTTCGTTTTGAGCTATTTTATATTGTTACTATTTCAACTCGGCGGAGACAGATCTTTTTGTGTTTTATATTCCCTTTGAACTTTTTTTTTTTTTTTACTGCTCAATACAGAATAGGCAGTTTTATATGACGTTGTCAGTTGTTACATTGTTGTTTTTTCTTCATTTTCATGTGAGTTGCCTTTGCTCTCCTTCATCAGAGATTAAGAGAATAATGATAGCTTAGATATACAGTGTGAATATATCCCACCCACTTGCAGTATTACCTCAATGAACAAAATTCAGGTAGGAAACTTATACTATGGTCTAAACAGATGTGAAAAATTGTAATTCTATTATTAATTACTCACCCTCATGTCATTCCAAACCTGAAAGACTTTCGTTCTTTGGAATACAAATTAAGATATTTTTATTAAAGCCATAAGCTCTCAGACCCTTCATAGGCCAGTAACATAACTGCAATGTACCCAGCTCCAGAAACGTAGCAAGGGCATTAATAAACTAGTGCATGTGACTTAAAAGTTTCAATCAAAATTTTACAGTTTATGAGAAAAGCTTTTTGTGTGCAAAGGAAAAAAAACATTGTTCATAGGAAGTGGAAGCAAGCACATATTTTTTCCACAATGGTGGTGGGCTCCTGCACACAGGATGAGAAAGAAAAGAATTGTTAAATAAAGTAGTTGTTTTTGTTTTCTTTGTGCACAAAAAGTATTCTCGTAGCTTTGTGAAATTGCAGGTGAACCACTGATGTCACATGGGCTATTTTACCTATGTTCTTGCTACATTTCTGGGAGCACTTCAGTTGTATCGCTGTTTATGGAGGGTCTGAGAGCACTGATTGAATCAAAAAATATCTAAATTTGTGCTCCGAAGATGAATGAAGGTCTTACGGGTTTGGAACAACATGAGGGTGAGTAATTATTGATAGAATTTTCATTGTTGGGTGAATTATTCCTTCTAATCAATGGGTGTCAATTCAGGAACTTCATCAGTTGATCAGCCAAGAACTAGTTCAGTGGCGTGTGTAGGAAACGTCTCCTGAACCCCAGAGTTCTGTAACCGTCATCAATCAGTTCCTATCTGCCAATCTAAAGCACCTGAAAGGTGTGCATGATAAGTAATACAGTGTTCATATGACTCCTGTAATACTAGGAGGGAATTGAGAGGGCTATGAATGTTAATATGTTAAATATTTTATGCAAAAAGTACAGTATGCAGGAATTACTTACAGAATTGCTGCTTTTGTGTCTGAAAGTGTATTTTGAGAAACTGAAGTGTGTATGATTAGACTTTTATCTTAGATTGACAAAAAATCCTTCATTAGCACTCTCTTTAATGCTAATTGTATCACAATTATGCCTTCAAATATGTCAACAGTTTAAGTGTTTATTTTGTTAAATTAACCATTCAGATCTTTCGGTTGTTAATTTGCAATTATTGCCATATGTTTCAGCTGATTGGCTTTTTATTTGTTAATAAGATACTCAAATTGTGTACACAAAAAGTCACTGCTTGCAGATAGTGATTTGTTTTTAGTTTTTTTGTTATTTGAAATTGTTGGACATCAACCATTGCGTGTTTTGCAGAGAATTGTGTATGACTCAAACAACAGAATCAGGTCAGACATGGGTGAATGGGCTGTATACTCTAACATCATCAGTATCAAGGAAATGTATGAAGACCTCACAGGCAGGAATTAGGTCTACGTTGTACAACTGTTTTAAGAAGCAGTCACTGACTTTGTCTGTCTTGTCTTAAACTAGATGAAAATACAGAGGTTTCCAGAAGAAAAGGAGGTATTTTTGCACACTTGGTCTGAATGCATGCAGCAGACTAGCCTCTAGTGCGGTTTGGGATCTTGGAAGGCATTTAGTTGATCAACTTGTTTCTGTTTGCATGCCTGAGCTGACTGTTTAACCAAGGAGTGTTTAACAATACCGCGTTTGTAGTTGGCATTTATGAGTCTGCATGGACAATGATGATTTTACAAAGAACTACATGCACATGTAAGTCTTGTGTATACTTTTTCCAGGCTATTTGCAAATAATATTAGGGAACTTTGGTCTTGTTATAAACATCCTAAACACATAATCTTCTAATTTAATGTGTACAGTGGTGATTCTCAACCTGGGAGCCAGGGATGTCTGGGGAGCCACATAATTATTTAAATTAGTTTTTCCATAAGCCAAGAATTTATTGAAGCGCATACAGTAAAATCATATGAATTGTGGTCAGTTAATTTTTTAAGATATCAAGACTTGCAGTTTCTGTTTAAAAAAAACAAAAATAAAACTGAGCAACTTTTTCATAATTACAGCAGAAATACTGATTTAGCAGATATTTTAGCCTATATGGTGGGCATTTGAATATTGTTTTGGACAATAGGTGGGCTATCAAGTTAAACAAGTTGAGAACCACTGGTGTGGAAGATATCACAAACATACAAATGAGGGAGTTCTGATGTGAAATGATTTGCATCATTACAACTAATTGTGTTGTGGCTTGAGGTGTGTGTAGTGAGAAGATTTAGATTTACCATGATTACATCATCAAACGTCTCTCCCCAGAGCTTGCCCACGCCAAAGATGTTGGGTTAAAGCTAAGGGAAGCTCTGAAACAGCAGCTCACCATCATCCATGAAAGAGTGGAGGCTAGGAAGATAGCTAAATTGGCACTGGCAGAAGTGAGGAACATCCTAGCCAAAGAGGAAGAAGAGAGGACCTTGAACCGTATCAGGGAGGAGTCGGAAGCCAAGGCCTGGGAGAGAGCTGAGGCTCAGCTGAAAGAGGAGGGGGAGAGAATAGAGAAGGAGGATGTGGAAAAGGCCAAGGAAAGAATTAGAAGGGAGAAGGAGGAAAGAGAGAAAATGGCAGAAGTCGAAGATGCAAAGAAGACTAAGAAGTTGGAAAAGGATGAGGTGAAGGAAAAGCCAGAGGCTGAAAAGAAACCTCATGAGAAACCTGTTGTTGAAGACGATGCTAAAAAGGTTGAGAAAAATGGAAAAGGCAAAGAATCCAAGAAGGCTGCAGCTAAAAAGAAACCGTAAGGTAGTTCATCAGCTACTGTTAGATAATCTTGTCTTTTGTGTAACTTGTTAACGTCTGGCTGAATTTGATCTCGGGCCATTGTGAGTCTCCAGAGACCACCCCTTGTAGACAGAAGGCAAGACATTTGGTCTCTGTGAGAGATAATCAGTCACGTTAAGCAGAACATTGAGATTAGTAGAAGCAAAAGCAGAACAAGGTGCTATACGCTAATCGTCATGTCGTTCTTTTATTTCTCTTAAAAACTGTCTGTTTTGTTTGAGGGTAGGATTTTGGTTTACTCTTACAAAATACTAGCTATATAGTGTGAGATTTAAACATTGATGTTTATTTTATAATAAATACAACAGGTTAGTGATACTTTAATAAGAGAGAACATTCTTGTGTTATCAATAAACTATATAAATCCCCTGATTTGTTTTATCAGTGCCTTGAGTGTTTTTCTTTTCAGTGTTGATGAATACAAGAAAAAACAAAACATTGTATTAAAACCAGACTGATGTCTGTTCACTAATATCTATAAACCTTTCCTTTTTCCTCTCCCCTGTTTTCCTGTTGGTCTGTTTCAAATCTTAAACGCATATCTTTGTGCCTGGAAAAGAAAGGACAAAAAAAAAACCTCTAGTGCAAAAGTAAACCAAATGTCATAAGGTTATGGATTTTTTTTTTTTTTTTTTTACAGTGTAGTCCTCTTTTATAGTAGGCTTGTTTTATGTGACTATACTACATTTGCCTCATGTATGCACATCCACATGTAAAATCCTCAGGGCTGAAAGATAAATCCACCATTGAGACCACTGAATCAGTTGAGGGAACCCCTGCTGAACCCGTGGAAGAAGGTAAAGTAAAATCATACACAGGAGATTTACGCAATAAATAAGGGTGCAGTGAGAATTTATTGATGCATAGAAATATCATTGTAGGCCAATAAAATAAAATAAAAATGCAGGGTTTTATAACACACAAAAGCATTTAATGTAATATGAAAGTTAGGAAAGTAAATGTACAAGGTACTGCCATTGTTACAAATTATACTTATTCTACAATTATTTGTCATCAAACCTATATTTTTAGTACAATTTAAAAGTATATGCAAAAAATAAGATTAAGCATTAAACATTTGTTTGTTTGCAGGGGAGTTGGCCTTATCTAGTGAGTGGATCATTAAATATTAACAGCATTCATAAAGACGGTGTTCTGTGTGTGTGTGTGTCTGTATACCACCTGTGTATTCTGTAGAAATTATTCTGATGGACACTTTTATAACTGAAATGCCCGCCAGTGATGAACAAGTCTTAACGCATACCACAGCAGTTCTTGCATAACATGACATGCGAGTAATCACATTGGCCTGTTACAGAAGGCTTGTGTAATTGAACTTCAGTCTTCTAGTAAAGCATTATTGTACAAGCGTGTTAAATAAAGGCTTTCAAAACTTTTTTCCTTCAAGCTAATTTTATTAGTTTTGTTTCTTAATCAGCTCCTGAATCTATCGTGGAGGAAGAAATCCAGGCCACCAAAGTTGAAGAAGCAGCTCAGCCACCACCGGGTACAGCTTTTATGATGTCCTTTGAAATAACAATATGCGATTGTTGCTGTTTGTTTACTCCTACATATTGTGATGTATAGTTGTATACATATATATATGTATGTATGTATGTACTACAATAAAAAGGTTCATTCACAAAGTTCTACACATCACACAAAGTGGCACCTACCAATAAGAGCATAGTACAACCTATTTCATAGATTTACCATTATTGCTTTTTCCCTTCTATTGTAGAAGAGGAGTCTCTTCCTGTGGAAGAAGAACCTCTGGAAGTAGACGAGGAGCCCTCTGCTGTAGAAGAAGAAGAAGAAGAAAAAGGAGCTGAGGAGGAACCAGAGGTTGAAGAGGAGCAGGAAGTTCCTGAGGAAGAACCAGAAGTTGTGGAGGAAGAGCCTGAGGTTACAGAGACTGTTCCAGTTGAGGAAGAGGCTTTTGAGGAGGCAGTGGAGGAGGCTGCAGAAGAGGAAGAGATCATTCCAGTTGAAGAACCAGTTGAGGAAGAAATGGAAGAAGCAGTAGAGGAGGATGCACCAGTGGAAGAAGTGGTTGAGGAAGTGTTGGAGGAAGAGGCTTTATCAGTAGAAGATGCACCACTGGAAGAGGCAGTAGAAGTGGTTGAAGAGTTTGCACCGGTGGAAGAAGCAGTGGAGGTAGTGTTGGAGGAAGAGGCTGCACCAGTGGAAGAGACTATAGAAGAAGTAGTAGAAGAGGATGCACCAGTGAAAGAAACAGTAGAGGAAGCTGCACCAGTAGAAGCAGCTGTGGAAGAGGTTGTACCAGTAGAAGAACCAGTTGAGGAGGTTGTACCAGTAGAAGAAGCTGTGGAAGAGTTTGTACCAGTAGAAGAAGCTGTGGAAGAGTTTGTACCAGTAGAAGAAGCTGTGGAAGAGATTGTACCGGTAGAAGAAGCAGTTGAGGAGCTTGAACCGGTAGAAGAAGCAGTTGAGGAGCTTGAACCGGTAGAAGAAGCAGTAGAGGAACCTGAACAAGTGGAGGAACCTGAAACAACAGAACCAGTGGAAGAAGCAGAAACACCCGAAGATACAGCTGAGGAATCAGTCTCTGTAGAAGAAACTTTAACAGAAGAGGAAGTTATAGATGAAACAGAGGAGCCAGTTCAAGAAAATGAGGAAGTACAAGACTCCACATTGGAGGAAACAGAGCTTGAAGAAGAGAATATGGAAGAAGAGGAGGGTAAGGTTTTGTTTTTGTTTTTGCAAGTTCACTCGGTTATTATGCAGCAGCAAGAAATAATACTAAAAATTTCTTCTTCTTTTTTTTTTAAAATGTGGATTCTAACATTATCTGATGATCTGAGAGACTAGACAAAGATAATAGAGGAAGCTATGTCTGCTTTGTTGTGAAATGTGTCTGTCTTGTTACAGAGGATGTAACTGTTGAGGAAGAGCAGCCTGAGGAGGACGCAGCAGGTTGGTAATTCAATTTTATGGTTATATAAAGGCTATGATTTTCTGATCTGTACAGAGTTGAGTCATAAAATCTATGCTCAGTGTCTGTTTTTGCTCAGTGTCTGTTATCTTTGTCTTTATTAACTTATAAATGTGTTAATTCATTTAACAGATGAAATTAACCAAACAGAAGAACAAATTGAAGTAGAGCCCACAGGTAATCAAAATTTGTCAATCGATATTTATTTTCATTCTAGTTCAATTTTTTTTTTCTCATTAAGGATGTTTTTCTCATGCAGTTCGCTTTCAGTCGGTCACTTCGAGTCACATCGTGACGTCTCCGTTCATACGTAACTGAGACGTTCACTTTCCCTCTTTACTTGGTTTATCTTTGTATTGTTTCCATGTAGATTTTTTTTCTTTTCTTTTTTTTAAAGAGCTACTGTTTTTTGTTTTTCTGTATGTATGTAAAGCTTCATATATAAGTATGTATGTATGTTAAGATAATGAATTGCATGTTCAAGAAAGTCCTTTTAAGGCAAGTTAGTTCTCTCAGTAGTCATATTCATAACCAAACCAAAATCAATAACAACAACAAGTGGTGCTTCTTAACCTCAAATATATTAAATTAATCGGTCTATTTATCTATCGGTTTTTAATGTGATACTTTTGTGTTTTGCAGAAACATAAAACATTAGGCAGTATGTAAGATGCAGAGAGGACCAGCACCACATGGCATTCCACTGGAAGTGTGCAGCTGCCAATTCCCACCATGGAGTGAAAAAAAAAAAGAGAGTGCTACTATTTCCCTTTCATTTCCTTGGATTTTCTTTCTTTTTATTTGACGTTCAAGCCTGTTTGTTAATTGATAATGCAGTCTCTTTGTGTACAAGTACACATTTATTTGAATGTTTTGTCAACTTTTGTTTGATGGTTTGACCCTTTTCCCCTTTCAAAACCCATTTTTTGTAATTACAGACAAAGTTTTTCCCTATCCTCTAACCTAGATGTGAAGTAGCCTTTTTTTTGGATGATCAAGGATGATAGTTTGGTTGTAATTTCCTATCCTGTGTGTACGAACACCTTCATGTTGCTTTTTGTAGCTCAGAGATCTTCACATTCTCCTCGGCACTGAATTCATCAGTGTTTTTCTCTTCATCAAACTGACGTTTTGCTTTAATGTGAAGGTACTATGCAAAGCTGCACTGATCTTTCGCTATTTTTACCCTTCGGTTTTGTACTACCAATATGTATTGAGTCTACATTTCCAATGTTGCATATCAAGGACAAGTTTATGCTGGCAGGTTAACCTAGATAATTGCTATGTGAACTGTGTATGGAGTGAATGGGCGTGCATGTGCATGTATGTGTGTGTCTATTTGAATATTCATCAATCATTTTTGAGCCATTTTTCTCACTGATATGTTTTCATGGTGTTTTCCAGCATACAGTCAACATTTTAGTACCTCTGTTGATATTTTCCTCAATACTGTAGCTGATATGATAAGAGCTCAGAGAACTTTTTGCATTTCTTCACATTTTTAAACGTTGCCCCCATGCCGTTTTTTTATTTACACTTTTGCCTTTTTCAGCAAGTCCTGTTTCATAGGCTCATGATTTGACAAGCTCTGTTTCAGGTAGACACTCCAGCTGCTGTGCAGTATGCATATGACAAACAGTGTTGTTTAATGAGTGTCTTCTGTAATAACTGGTGAAGGATGCCCACATAAATATGGATCAATCTACTTTACACAATGTTTAATTTTTATAGCAGGGTAAAGTTCTTACCTAGTGTTTTTTGTGGGACATCACAAGTCAGTATATGCTTATTAATTTGTCAAATGTTAACAGCCCATTTATTCAGGCCCTTTCAGCTGTTGCAGGCACATCTGTAAGAATGCAATACAATTTTGTTGTTCAGAAAAAAAAAGATGACTGGTTATTTTGTAACTTTAATAGTCAAAAGTTGTTTGTATTTACTATTAATGTTGTCATGATTTGTATTACACCACAATGTAGCGTTCACCCTTGATGCAGAGTAGTTGGTTAAGAATTTGAAAGCTTGCTTGATCTTTTGAAGGAAACCCAATCCTGGCTCATGAATTTTCACTGTGGAATATTATTATTATTATTTTTTTTTCTTTTTCATTGTAATGTTGTTACACTGTGGTTTTATGGGGCCTGCCAGAATAGATGTTGTTTTTGTGATAGACTAGGAAATGCTGCAGATCTTTTCAAAACAATGGTTTCATAACACATACAGGTGGCTGAAATATAGTTTTTAGGGTTTGTTTTTCGTTTTCTACAACACTAGAGGGTGTTTTGGACCCTTAACACTTTTGAAGTCAATGTGAATTTTTAAAGTGGTATTAATTTTACAAAGTAAATAACTTTTTTTTTTTTTCTTCTTTTTTTAGGATTTTTAAGGATTTCTTTTATTTAGCATTTGACATTTTAAAGTCAAATTGAATGAATTTTATGAAAGTGTTAACTTCTCAAAGCCATATGTGAAAGGTTGAATATAGCAGCCTTAGTGCAGGTTGTACTTTCAAGGACAGACATCTCACAACCAGCAATAACACCATGTGTGAGGGGAGCATTTCTTACTGAAATCCAGATATAAACTGAGGTTTACTCAAGGCTTTCTATCCAGAGGTTTACATGAAATCCTGCTGTATAGGCTAACTCATTTTAAGTTATTGAGGCAATGCAATTTTAGGGAGTTTTGGGTGACTTTTCACAGACATGTAAACAACTGTAAATGTTTTGTTTGAGTGCTGCAATAAAGGTTGGGTACAACAAGATCACATAGCATTCATCCTTTTTCTTTTAGTTTCAGAAAACATCCATTTCAATACAAAAAAAAAATTAAAAGACAAACAACGGGGACTGATGAACTTTTATTTTGACACCGGGATTCTGTAAGTACATACTACGCATGCCCAACATAATTTTAGAAGAAAAAAGAATTGCCTGTAGGTGCTAAACGGAACATTGACATGTATAGTATATATTACCTATTTAAAAAGTGGCAGTGGGATATTTCATTGTTTTCTGAAAATAAGCAAATGTTTTAGGATTAATATAGTTTGGTCCTCCAAGAACCCGGAAACACAACAATCTGACAGCTCGTCTTCATTTCGCCGGTCATTGGTAAGAATTTTGGATTCTTATTAGTTTTTGTGACTATTGAAACGTTTAAAATGTCAGTATATGTGTGCATTTATCATAAGGAATACACAATTGTTTAATATAATTGTTTGCCTTTTTTTCTATATTTGGCGTTATTATAAAGTAATGAGAGGAAACAGATTTATACGGATCTTCACTAAAGACTAGTTAGATATCTGTCATATGTATCATTGTACATAGTCATATAATTATTTTTTCGGTAAGGATGAACACGTATGCTCAATCATGTAGCTGATGGACAATAAATCACTTAAAATGCTGAAGTACCGTCAAATGTGACTGGGTTTCCTGTTGTTAATTTTCAAACTACAGTCTAAAGATAGAGTAAATTAAGTGTACACCATTTAGGCTATTGTGTAAAACTGCTTTATATCGATTTGTACAAAGAATGTGCCCCTAAGATGTACCTTAATCTGTAATAAATTGTTAAAAATGTAAAGTATGGCTTTCTTTGTAATTGTGTGTAATTAGGATACAAAAAAGCTAAATGTCAAATTATCCACAGTAAGATGGTTGAAATGTCAACAAAGAACATTTTACTAGCCATCGCTGTTAAAAAGAAATTTAAATGTAAAAGATAATGTAATAATTATTACATAAAGATATAATTCAGGTTATCCTACTATCTTGGTTGAAACTGTAGCATTGTAAGTTTTTGTTAGGGTAGGATGTCTCTAAAGTCAGAGATGCAGCTGGAGGTCTATTTATAGGAGGAACACTATATAAGGATTGTGTGCAGGGATTAAGGGACTGCCAGCAAAGTGGTAAAATATGGAATTAATCAGAAACATAAACTGCCTCCTTAAATGATATAATGTTTTAGACAGCTTTTATCAAGTGCAACCTGTTACAGCTTTCCTGTAGCTGCTGTCTGAAATTGATGACAGTAATAGCCTATATTTTTATGTCTGATCAGAAAGAGGGTCAATACATAAAGGAACAATGCCTGACCTTTGGCAGGATGCCATGGACCATGCTGTGACACTGGCCAGGAAAGCAGGAGAGGTGAGATACCATCACTCCTCTTCTACTTATTTTTAACAGTTTTTGAAATTTGTGGTCATTTTCACTAAAACCTTTTTTTTTATCTTTATTGTTAGATGGTAAGAGATGCTTTGCAGAATGACCTGAAGATCATGTGCAAAAGCTCTTCTGTCGATCTGGTCACTAAAACAGACCAGAATGTGGAGCAACTTATTATTACGTCAGTGAAGGAGAAGTTTCCTGAACACAGGTATTTCGTCTGTCATAATAACACAGGGTCAGAAGACCTAAACCTCTTAATACACTCAGTATAAGTTCCTAGATAGAGCATATTGGATCTCCGGTACATATCACAGATCGGCGCTGCTCCTGTTTGTCTCAGTTTCATTGGTGAGGAGTCAGTGGCTGCAGGAGAACCCTGTGTTTTGACTGAAAACCCAACATGGATTGTTGACCCTGTGGATGGGACCACAAACTTTGTGCATGGGTAATATATGTAAATATATATATATATTTTTTTTTTACATTTTATTAAATGTTTTATTTTTTACATTTTATTGAGTGATACACTAAAGTCCAAATGTTTCAGACCACGAATGAAATGAAATAAAAATAAATGCAAAAAGTAAAATTGCTATTAAAAAATAATAAATTTAGAATAATGTAATATTTAAACAGCTTGACAATTTTAGCCACATATAGTTGAGTCACCCATAACTTTTTAATTTAATTATATATATATATACATATATATATATATATATATATACTGTACTGTGCAAAAGTCTTAGGCCACTAGTATTTTCACCAACAAAAAATGGTTTTAAGTGGGTTATTTCCATCTTTTGTGGTAGCGTGTCAGTTGGAAATATCAGTTTACATTTTCAAACATTATTTTGTCATTAATTGTAATAATGCAGTGAGATTATTGTCTGCACAAGGAGTCTAATAACAGTCAGTGCTTCACACAGAGATCTGATCTGATCATCATCCAGTCTGTCTGGAATGACATGAAGTAACAGAACAA
>JAUMHE010000043.1:9673561-9689105 GCA_032359235.1 Enteromius mattozi
TTAGTAGATATGTAGGTGCAATGTTACTTATAATCAACAGAATACATTAAAGGGACCATCAAAATAAAGTGAAACCCTGAATTGAATTTGTTCCTAAGACAAATTTGGAAATGCCGACAGTTATTGAAATATCATAAATCAACACTGCAATGGCTCAGTTTGAATAATGACTGTGTTCAGTAGAGCTTCTCTTAGCTGAATCAAATTTGATAATAAACTTGAGATGATTTGAACAGATCGAAAACAAAACAGAAAAATCCAGCCCAGTCTCACAGCAATTCGTACATATTTTAGGAGGTGGCTAATTCATACAAATTCAAACGATTTCACTCATACGAATTCATACGATTTTTGCTAAATCATACATATTTTACGAGTTGCCAATTCAAATGAATGTGTACAAACCCAGCCCGTCACCGGGCTTTAGATTGAGGTCGTATGAATTAGCAAGATTTAGCCACCTTGTATGAATACGTACGAATTGGTCGTGAGACTGTGTTGGAAAAAAAATTAGGCATTTTATACAAGGGATCACAAAATTATGATGTACAGTAAAAAGTAGATATAATTTTAAGATTTAATTGTTAAATTATTGCCATTTTACAACAACATTAAGTGAACACTACATTTACACTGTAAAGCTAATGTAAATTAGAGGAATAAAGCGCAATTAAATATCCATAATTGGCCAATAGCAATTAAATAACTAGTTAAAAAACTATAATATCAGCCATATAAAATTTAAAGGAATATTATTTTTTTAAACAACAATCAGTCTATATCACTTAGATCTATGTTTGTTTAACCTTAAAGATCACAGAAAGTACACACACACACAAATCTGATGAAATTTTGTGGTCGCCAAATTCTTATGTACTCCGTAACATGAAACATACTGTTAGACTGAAATGATGCTTAATATGACTGGTGGCTACTTTCAGCGCTGAAAGGGTCGGGGGCTAATTATTGAAAGTTACACCCTTCAACACTTGGGACTGATTGTACAGCCAGTAATTACAAGTGAATGGCTGGAATAGCTATAAATAGCTTGATTGTGTTTAATTGGTGGCCAGTGAAAGGGATGGCATGTTTTATTTTACCCTCAACTAAAAAAACAGTTATTTGATACAGCCAAGACATTTCAGCCGCTAAAGTATCCCCCACCACCCCCACCCCCTCCGCGGACACAGACCTGTTCATCTCCTTAATTTTGGAGGTGATTAGCTCAGAATAACCCAAACTAAGCAAACAGCTCCTCCCCTTTAGATCATTTGCATTGTTAGGTTAAGTTTATGTAAAGTATATGCAACACAAGAAACAAATTCTCAGCGGTGACAAAGGAATGACAGCTTTTTAAATGCTAGATGTCATTAACAAACACATCCCTTTGTGGCACAAGCTTTAATTGCTCGCACAAAAGCATCAAGAGAGAGAAAGAAAGTGTCCAAGCTCAAACTGTGCGCCGTGTGATATTCAAATAATGGGGTGGTGCAGCCATGTGCAAAACAACATCAAAGAATGGTTTCTTTCTCTCTTGTCTTTCTCTGCGTTTCTCTCTGTCAATCTATTGTAAACTTTTTAAAAAGCAGATGTATAAAAATAAGAGCACAGTTAACTGCTGCTGGAATAGCAGGCTCTCTGGTGAATGTCACAAATCAGACGCAAGAAAAAGTTACTTGCGTTTCTCGCATTGAGGTGGAAAAAAAACGTAACTGGGTAATTTCTATGCAGTATTGCAGTAATACTTCCCTATATGTCCCTGTTACAGGTGCCATGATATAATAATGGATTAAATATTCCCCAATTCTAGTTTTCTTTATCATAATAAAAAAAGTCAACAGAGTAATGCATATTAAATAATTTGAAATCCATTTTTTTGTTACTACTTTGTCATGAAAAACTGCCATTTTATTAATATATATATATATATATATATAATTTTACTACAATACAAAAGTATACCCTTAAACAAAGCATTTCTTCGTGTGCACATAATTTCCCCAAAATTATAAAAAAAAAAAGTTTAAGAAAAGTAAAATAAATCATAATTATTATTTTATAGGAATTACACACCCACACGTGAAAATTATATATCTTGAATATGTTTTCCTTCTGATAAAAGTTTTCCATATCATTTTTGTTCATACATTTAAGATGTTTCTTCACTTCCCCCTTTCTAATCCAATTGAGATTTTCCATATCCATCTTTGTTCATTAGAATTTTAGGTGTTTCTTTATTTTGCTTTTTCTAACAAAGCATTTAATTATTTTTATGCATTTATTTATTGAAAAATGCCAGTTTCTTGACGACATCATCCTCCAGGAAGTGACATCATTTCAATGGGAAAGCAACAGCGTAAACATATTTAAGCAGCAGCAATGGATTTAATACATTTATATGTTGTGGTATAAGTTTGTCTTACTGTAAAATGTTCCATGCTGTCTGATGAAATCCTAATATGACAATATCAACAACTCAAATTAACTTTATTTTAACCCCTCGTCACTGATCTACTGCTAACCTCAGCTCTTCGCCTTAGGTGTCCTGCATATAAATTTTTCTGATATTTCATAAATAAGTGATAATTCATTGGCTTAAAGGGCACATGCTTGATCCGAGTAAACTTCAGAAAACCTGACATATCCTTGTATACAGTATAATAATTTAAAGAGCAAAAGCGAAAAGGCTCATTTGCTTTACGCCGCTTCTGAAGGATCAAAAAGGAGCATTAGCAACAGAAACATAGATTTCTACATGACCAGGCAAGTCAGAGATAAAAATCGATGCACAGTCAGTTTGTCTCAAAGCTCAGAGATGCTGTATTTAACATTTGTTGATCAAATTTTCAGAATAACGAATGCATCCTCTGAACATTTTAGATCACACAGCAGAACGGGAAGACAAGTGGAAGCTTGACAGAATGAAAACATGAAAAAACTGAAGCAGACAAGGAGAGGATGAAGGGGGAAGCGGGGGATCTGATAAAGAAGGTGGAGGATGGAGAGGTAGATGGGGAGCAGGTGCACACACTGGGATGACAGGTGATCCTCCCTTCCTCTGTGAAGAAGAGCAGACGGGGTAGACGCTGGGGACCAAGCCCTATTTGATCTGAACCAAACTTTTCGGTCCGAACAGAGGAGGAGAAACTGCAAGGAGAATGATGCATTATCTCCTCCAGAAACCATCGTCTGAAACATGCACTGCCTTTAATGCGTTTCAAAAAGCAGCATTAAAAGAATATTTGAGGATATCTGTGCGTTTTCGTCAGTTAAAATGATTTCGACTTGTCCCATTTGAAATAAAAAAAGAAAATGCATTTAGGAGTTATACGCTTACAATAGAAGCAACATAGGTTAGAAATATTGCAATGTCAATATGATAAAAAATTTCAATATTTTATAATTCTGCTTTCAGATATCCAGACAAGATATATATAGAGAGGTATATATGCTTTTTTCTTCTGTCACAATCAGGTGAACATCTGTGTTACGATTGAGCATTAGTAGGCAACAGACAGCGGGTCCAAATGCAGTTTAGGATATTTTAATTATCCATAGAGATACAAGTCCAAAATTCATCACAAAATTCAGGAAGTGTCACAAGACACATTTGAGATAACACTTTCAACAACTCACCCCGACAATAGCAGTCCAGGGCTTAATATACACGAACAAACAGGAAATGGAACACAACTGAACCTGATAGACGCTAATGAGAACGCAGCATTATGGGAACACAAAAACACAGAGACACACCAATGCCTAACAGTGGTGCAGGATACCAGACATTACATAGCCCTCCCTCTACAGGCGGATTACAGAGGCCCTACACAAAGTCCAGGAGGGCTGTGGTACAGAGGCGGACACAGGGAAAGGGATGGAGGACCCGGACCATGGAGAGGTGGTAGATGAGGAACTGAGGGCAAAGGCCATGGATTAATTTGTAGAGCAGAAGGATGACACCAGATCAAAACCAGAGATGAAGCTGACAGAACTGAAGGAGGTGGCCACGGAGGAATCAGCAGATTAGAGAGCAAAGTGAACAGCAAAACAGAGAGTAGAGACCAGCCCAGTGGTGGAACTAATGAAGCTGATTGACCAGAAAGTGGTACAGATAGGAGAGATGGTGGTCTGGGAGGAGCTGGCGGAGCTTCTGGTGGTTTTGGTGGGTCCGACTGAATTGGTGGCCGGAGACAAAGTGGATCTGGATTGGGTTCAGTGACCGGACCTGTTCAGAAACAGAGTCTTGGACTGAACTTGGCTCAGGATCAGAAACTTGAACTGGACTTGCCTCAGGATCAGATTCTCGGACTGGACTTGGTTCAGGAACGGATTCTTGGACTGGACTTAGTTCAGGAACGGATTCTCGGACTGGACTTGGTTCAGGAACGGAAACCTGAACTGGACTTGGCTCAGGAATGGATTCTTGGACTTGAATGTGGCGTAGGAATACAATGTACTGCCCATACACACAACACAGCCACTTCCATGACTGGCAACACTGCAGACAGAGGAACCACCTCCATAGACTCCACTGTAGAAGGCCTTGGGATGCCAGCTGCTCTCACAGACCACAATGGTAGGTCCACCAAGCTGGAAACCAGCCTAAAACGCCCAGAGGAAGCTTTAGTGTCTTCAAATGCAACACTCCTGATGACCGGGAACTCTGATTTGGTGTCCATGGTGGCTGAAGACATTGGCCTGGCTTCCGCAATGGCTGGAGGCTCTGGTGTGGCAAACTGTACAGGGCCTGGGGCAACTCTGGCAGATGAGGTGGTAGGTGGATTAGTTCTGGCAGGTGGTGGCTGTGGCATGGCGGCCATTTTGTGTGCTGACTCTGGCTGAGGCATGGCGGCCATCTTGTGTGCTGACTCTGGCTGAGGCATGGGGTTGGTGACGAACACTGGGCTTGCGACCATCCTGATCGGCTGGCCTACTGCCCCCCCAAAAAAAAATGTTTAGGGGAGATGTCCTCTTCCACCTCCCCCACAGTGAAAGCAGATCCACAAAACAATAAAACAAAGTCAATATATTGTGCCTGAGACCAACCTGGTTCCTCGTCAGGTAAGTTGAGGCTGATATCCTGGTCAAGCCCACTCCAAAAGCAGTCCCTCAGCAATGCTTCATTGCTAGGTACAAGGTGGCTGTATAAAATAAACTCCTCCACATAGGCTTCAATACTTTGTTCTCTTTGATAAATGGAACAAAGTCTCTTTAACGGGTCACAATAAGTACCTTGCTGTGGGCGCATGATGAAAACTGCTTATCCCTTGTTGTGTTGAGTTGTTCTGTTACGACTGAGCATTGGTAGGCAACAGACAGTGGGTCCAAATGCAGTTTAAGATATTTTAATAATAATCCATAGAGATACAAGTCCAAAATTTATCACAAAATCAAGGAAGAGTCACAAGAAACATCTGAGATAACACTTTCAACAACTCACCCCAACAATAGCAGTCCAGGGCTTAATATACGCGAACAAACGACCAAACAGGAAATGGAACACAGCTGAACCTGGTAGACACTAATGAGAACGCAGCATTACGAGTCCATGACCGGAACAGGCAGAACACAAAACACAGAAACAGATCAATGCCTAACAGTGGCGCATGATATGACAACATCAGTTTGCTTAATTTTTCCTTCTTTTTCTTTTAAATGTTTTAAAGCAGTCATGAAACGGAGAATTAAATGTCTGTTATATTTACACATAGAGGTAACTGCAATACTGCAAGTGTCTAAACTCAAAACATACGCCGACAGTTTAAGATATGAGTTCTATACTTTTGAAACACCAGGATATGAATGGTGATAATGGTGATGTCACAATTTCCCAGTTTAATTTATATTAGGTAAAAACTGTGATATGATAAACATTTAGATTTCTGTATTGCTGCTATTTGAATATCAGGACTGAAATAACAGAGGCCTTGTCACTGTTCTTTGTCTAGAACAGTTGACATAAATCAAAAGAAGGTTTTAAACAACAAAATATTCGCTAAATAATTAATTTCAGCAGATACAAAGGATCTTTTGAGATATTTACATAAGATCTTTTGTACCTGGTTGGATTTCTTAAACAAACGGTCATGTGATTTTGTACGGTGGTCTTTGTTTGTGTTTGGTGATATCTGCTTGTGTTTGGTATTGCTGGTGTGATCAAAGACAAATTTCAACCATGGTTGATAATAAAGTTGTTTTGTATTGACTTGCATTATAATTCATGTAGTAGTACATAAGCTTCAGAATTGGTAATGAATTGGTACTTTTGTACACTTGAATCAATTAAATTATATGTACTTGTTTTTTTTTTCAACTCAGTAGCTGGCATTTTTTGCCAGAAAAAATGTGTTTGCTCAAGTTCAAGATTATGGGATGAAATAATTTTAAAATAATCATATTAATTAGCCTATTTGACAAAATGCTCGAGAATTGTTTTGCATTACCATATTTCATAAAATCATTATTTATCTACCCTCATGTTCCAAAGCTGTTTACATTTTTTCTTCTGCAGTACAAAAAAATATGTGATCTGAAGTATATTTTCAAAAAGCATTGGACCCCCCCACCCCCACCCCCTTACAAAAAACTATCCTTTGAAATATTTTCTTACTTGCTGCAGTGTAAATAAAATTTTCATTTGTTTTTACAAGCTGAACAACAAATTGAAATCATTATCTGTAATCAAAAACATACTGAATTTGAGACATTAATTTGAAAATAACCTGAAATATTCCTTTAACAGCTTAATTTATACAGGCAACTGCAATGTGAGATACACAGACTCATGTCTGTCTCATCATTGCGTTCATTAAGAGTGGCCTCTGTGGCTAAAACTGCGGACAACAGTAATGATGTTTTCTTTGGGAAGTTTAGTGCAATTAGCTTATGGCTATTATCAGTTAAAGAGAGAAAGTTTCCAAGGTAATGAAGGTCAGTCATAATAGTGGCTGTAGGAGTGCCCCATATTCCCTCTGTTTTTGATGGTTGCAGTTTGTTTGATGAATGGACCTTATTATAATTTAGACATCTGATACATCTGGGGGAGAGAATGTTTTATGCTTCACTTGATCAGTCTAAGGCATCTGTTAGGGGACAAAAAGTGCACCTTTCCTCTCTTAGAAATCTTGGGTCATAATGTGGGAGGCTTGGGTATAAACCATATATAAACCATGTAGTCTGATGCTTTAGTGGAAATGTGCTCAAACACTGAATCTTTACTCTTGTCTTAAGAATTTAGGCAACACTTGTAAAGGTTAGTTTTATACTGAACTCTTTAACAACCTGAAGCTTCTGCAGGATGACCAGAAATGACCTGAAGTCTGAACCCGCAGAATGCTCTAATTGAAAAGTTCATTGAAAATTACATTTAAACCATTTTATTTATAAAGACACATACTATAGTTTGAGAAAACTGACAGAAATTAAATGAGCTACTCTCTCCACAAAATACATAAAATAACAATAAAGTAGTTTTCATGTACTCTTTTAATGAGCTAGAAATACAGTTAGCTTTGTCTTCAAAAAAATATTCATGTAAAACAAAATGATCTAACTTATTTATTGATTTTATTATATTTTATAATGTATGTGGAGTGAACACAATGATACTGATAGACAAAATGTTTAATGGACTGAGTCGATGCGTTCGCACAATTATTTTTAAGGGTTAGGCTGTGTTTTTCTTACGTTCGAATCAGAGTTAAAAACTGTCCAGATCCCTCCAAGCCTTTCCATGGGGATAAACAGGTGGGTGTTTACTATATACTCTGGAAGATGTAAAATAAAGTATGTGCATCCATAATAAAACATCCCTCCCTGAATAAAGACCCCTATTAGCAAATCCATGCATTTTTTAAAGATAAATATCCGTATAACATCCGTAACACTTATTTCTCACTTCCGCTGACTGTTAGCATTAAGTGACTTACATTTTACAATTTTGGGTTTTTGTGCTCAATTTTGCCAACGAAAATAGTTCTAAACAAAGATGGCACCACTGTTTTGCATTTCTGAGCAAAGGAAGGTGTTTTCTAGGGGTGTCCTCGAATACAATTCGAGGAGCCTGATTCGACTCCCAATCTCACAGTCGAGTATTCGCGGGGTGTTATGATCATGACTATATGGAGGTGCTCAATGTCTGATTTTACATAGAACTACCGGTTTTCTCCCAATATGTTAATATACAGCCTATTAAAAAAACCTGTAAATAAGAATCTGACAGCAAAGAAGCTTTAAATAAATATTTTAATGTGCGTGAATAAATCCAACCACCCCTATAAATATAAATTTAGTTTCATTTTCCATAATCCATGACCGACAGAGGTGCATATTTTTTTTAGGGATTTAAATCTTTAACGAGTCTCAAATTGAGTCATAAAGACTGGATTTTTTCGATCAGGTAGGGTACAAGTGATTTAAAACATTTCAGCTGGTTTATATATATCGTGTATATTATTTATGTCGTATAAGATTTGGTTGAGTTACGCTGCAGTAAATCCCTTATCTCTTCAGCGCATAGGGCGAGCAGGACAAATGCAGAATAGTAATAACTATGACTGGGACTGTCATATACATAACATTATAATGAGAACACTATTATAATAAACTGCTGTGAATTTTTAGAGTTTAGCTGTCGTGAATCTGCACGTTGTTGCGTGAAGAACGCATCCACAAAAGGAGTTCACTCTGAGCCGCACAAACACCTTCACTTCTGCATTCGGGGCACTTTGTGCAGATAGCCTACAAGTCATAATATTAACATTATGCTGTATAAATAATGAAACGTATTCTATATGATATACATAAGATCCCACTAAAATCCTGCTATCATGCTTCATTCTACTGATCATCTTCAGCGTGCAGCTCAAAACAAAAATGCAGGACATATTGTCATATACATAACCTTATAATGAGAGCACTACAGTAAAACAAAAATGTGAATTCTTAGGGTTCCGATGATGTTTAATGTACAGTATCATTTAATGGAAACATAAAACATGATTTACTCCGTTTGTCTCTGTTGTAGCTTTTTGATCCGGTGACTCACTCATTAACACAGTCAAATGCTTTGAATAAATCAGTTGAATCTCAATGATTCTCTCTTTAACTCTCGTTAATTTCACATTTTGACTATATTTTTTCATGTTTTAAATCATTTCAATATTAGTATTCACTGTTTTATGTTTGAAACAAAGCATTTGTAACTGCAGGTTAAATGCATTCATGTAACTTCTGAGCTACAGATGCAGATTCCAGAAATGCTTTCTTTTTTGGAATAAGAGTGACTGAGTACCAAGTTTTGTTAGATCCTCCCTCCACGCCAGATAATTAAGATCCAGCCCTGAATGCCAGAATCCCATCATAAAAAGTTTCGACTGAACAACTTGCCAACAAAGTAGTCTACTACCCAAGACCTGTTAACAGGAAGTCTTGTCTGGTACCCAAAGTAGCTTACCCAAAACTCAAAAATCAACAGTCTTCTATCAGCCAAGAAGCTGACTGAGGATAAAGCCAGTGAAAGGGCAAAAGCAGGAGTCAATGTGATGATAAAAGGAGCAGAGTTTATTGAATAGTCTTAGTTGTGTATGTTTCAATTCTCAGATTTTACCTGACTAACATTAATTCAACAAAATATACCAACTGCTTTAAAACAAAATCCCATAAACCTTGAGTTTTCATAAGAATTCGTCATAGCTCTTATTCATGAAGATAAACAGCCTTTGAAACACACTAAGACTAAACAACAGTGGAGAAAAAAAGCAGAATATATAATGAAATGTGTACATAAAACGCTATAAGGATTATTATGAATGATTATACGATTAAATTGAATAATAAAATGATTAAATGATAAATTACTTTAATTGAATAAATATAAAAGAAAGTAAAACACATCACAAATGTATGGGAGCTTAATTGAAGCAAAACACGCACAGGCTGCATTTGAGGATCCTCAGATCCTTCAGTTTGGTTTAATGAAGTGCCTCTTATGCTTAAGAGTTAAAACACAATTTTGCTTTTTAAACTGTGTATAAACACACACACACACACACACACACAAACATACATATACTAGTCAGCATTTGAAGTGGATCAAAAGCTTTCACCAAAGTTGTCCTAAAACCAAAATGCGTTCTTGTCTTAGGACAACTTTGATGAATTTTTATATATATATATATATATATATATATATATGTATATGCTCCTTTTCTATTTTGTATTCAGGCTACTTGTACTTTTACTTCCAATGCTTATGTTCATTAAACATATAGTCAAGTCAAGTAGGCTTTTATTGTAATTTCAACCATATACAGTTTAGTACACAATGAAACAAAACAACGTTCCTCCAGGACCAAGGTGCTACATACGACATCAAGTTACAATATCAATAACAAAAACTGACTAGCTAGCAAACTAAGAAGAGAAGAGAATCTTCTCTTATATCTGTACTTTTACTTAAGTGTGGCTTTCAGGTACTTTATCCACAACTGTATTTATTAGTACTTATAAAACACATATTAATGTCATTTTAGATCTCTTAATTCTACCCTACAACTACCTCCTTAACTATTAATAAGCAGCAAATTAGGAGTTCACAAAAAGTCATAGTTAATAGCAATGAGAATTAGACCTTAAAATAAAGTGTGAGTGTATATTTATAACATAATACTTTGTCTTTTCTTAGCTTGGCTTTAAAAAACATTAAAAAAAACCCCAAAAAATCTTGTTAACGCTGCTGCGTGGGTGCACTGAGGGATTGCTTTCTCTGTTTTGACCAATGTAATCAATCTCATCAAATCAAATCCTATTGTGTTTTTTTTTATATTGGTGCAAATGAAAATGCTATATATATATATATATATATATATATATATATATACATATATATGTGTGTGTGTGTGTTGTAGTTTCAGTTCACCAAACTGCCATGTAAATTTACCCAACTAAAGACTTCTGAGAACCCTAGTCTATAATGTGAAAAGAGTGCCTGGAGTTGCTTTAAATCATTTGATAAAAGCTGAACAACAGCAAACATTTATTTATTTCAAAACATGTTGGCTACTTTTATAACGTTTTCAGTCATCAAAAACAGTGTTCTTAAATCCACATGACATATCCGTAGATTTCCACTGATTTCTTGGTAAAATCAGAGCAGAATAAGTGGAAAACGACTCCATCTGGGCCTAATGGTCTCTGAGGAAGAGTTTGCCTAACTAGTTCATCTGGTTAAAAAGCCTAATATGCAGACAAACAATCCAGATGTCTTGTGTGCTGAGGAGACGGGCTAACACACAGGTTTGAAGCAGTTTCTTGTGAGTCTCTTCCTCTTCAGCCTCCATTAAACTCATTCCCTGCTTCCTCCTGTCTTTCTCTAACCCCCACCAGCATTTACCTCCCCCCCTTCCCTCTAGTCATTCCACCATCACGTTTTCTGCTTGGTTATTGGAGCTGAACATGATTCAATCAGAGTTGCTGATGAAGAAAACATTTTTTACTGAAACGGGGAAAATGGAAACAAAGGAACGCATCGAGTGAAAAGGTGCATCTGGAAAACAATAGCCCAGATTTCAACCAAGGGATGCTGCAAGAGACCGCTGGGGTTTACTAGACTCAAAGAGTTTATTTTATATTAAATCTGTGAGTGAAAGGCCTTATGTTCACAGTTTACAATATAAAGTCTCTCTTGCATTGACACCATCTTATTTTTACCATTTATGTCAAAGTCAGAGTCAGTTTTATTGTCATTTTTTTTCTTTGCAGGGCCGACAGAAAAAAAAAAAACTATATAGTTTCCCAGGTTACCTTGGTGGAAATATTCAGCCTTTAGAAATACACAATTGCAACACCATAGCAGAATGTCAAGGACAAATCTGACACTAGGGATAGATAGACAGACAGATAGATAGATAGATAGATAGATAGGTAGATAGACAAATCTTACAAGAGTCAATCTGTTAACTAATTTGTCCAGTGGTTATATACGGTAATCACAGCAAAAATCGTATTTGCTGAACAGTGAGTTTTAATACAAAGGGCAAGAGGCAAGATTTTGTTTCGAATTCATCATCGGCATATCTTAATGAGGGGCATTAATAAATGAGGGGAAGCGGCAGAGTTCAACAATCTCTGCATAATGATACGAAGAGCAAAGAGCTTTCTTGCATTCCCATCTGAAAAATTAAACCTAGCCAAAATCCCAATTTTCCTTCAGGCGGCTCATTAAACGTGTTGCTATCCACCTTGCTCGCTTTTTTAATCAACCTCCCCCTGTTACTGACTGGCAACAAAGGGGGGTGGATTTAAGAGGGCGCCATCAATGAGCGGCCCTCCCCTACAGCAAGGAGTTTCACTGGATGAAACGTCTGAGTGCCAAGGTAATTAAGACTCTTCTTGCAACTGCAGACTTTAGTGGACTCTTCAGTCATCTCAGGAGAAGTGTTACTGAAGTCAGGAGAACAAATTAATCATGGTCAATGTCAAAAAGAGAGTGCTAGAAACATTGGCCGTGCTTTTAAAGTTGAGTCATCAAATGTGATGTAATGCTCCATTTTGACAATTTATATTGAATGTTCAACACTGGAAAATGACCGGATTTCTGTAACGACAACGGAATATTTCTAGACCAGCAGTCAATATGAAATTGAAATGTACTGTTTTTAAAAGGGCGACAATGCCTAGTTCTGTGAGCTTTTTATCCTTATGCTGTATGATGATTGATGGTTATTTTCTTTTCTTCTTTTTTTGCACATACATGTGTAATGTCTAATCTGAACATGACCTGTATCTTCAGGTATTATATCAGTTTGATTTTGAAAAGTTAGTAGTACTGTGTCTTGACAAAATGCAACATCATCACATTCATTCATGAGATCTGAGACACAGAAGAGAGAGAAGCATCAAGCACACTCAATGTCACTCACAAACAGCTTTAGGACGTGCCATTCATCTTAAGCAATCTGGTTCAATAAACTGATTTGCTGACTTCCAAGAAGTTATATTGTACAGTATGTGATTTATTGGTGGTGAAATAAATGTTTAGTTAAAAGGATTTTTCATTATAAAATAAAAAATCTCTGTCATCATGTCCTCACCCTCATGTCATTCTAAACATGACCTTCCTATTTTACGCAAAACACAAAAGATATTTTGAAGAACACTGCAAAAAATGCTTTTCTTAGTCACATTTTTTATCTGGTTTCCAGCCAAAATATAAAAAAATTAGAAAATCAAGAAGGATTATTTAGACAAGTAACAATTATTGTTTTGATTTCAGAAGAAAAAATTATATTTACATGTATTAACTTGCATATATTTATATGAATATTATTTATTTTATAGATTCATCTATTTAATATATAAAGTTTTTTTTTTTCAAAAATATATATATATATTTAAATAATAAATATACATGCATGTGTGTGTGCATTTGTATATACATAATAAGTATACACAGCACACATATTGTTACGTGTTCTGTCTGTTTGGTTTTGTTTTCATGTGTCCTTGTTTTGGTTTCTTTTGAGTTACATGTGTATGTCCATATTTGGTAGTTCCTGTGTGTCTATGTGATTATTAGTTAATTAGTTCCCACCTGTGTTTCCCCAGCTGTCCTCCATTTAGTCTTTAGTTCCATGTGCTTTTATACCCTGTCTGTTTCAGTTTAGTTTGTCGGTGATTAATGTTGTATCGTTGTGCGTAAGACTTGATGCTCTTCAGTGTTATCCCTGATTTATATTAAAAGTATAGTTTTGAGACTCTCCAGCGATCTCCTTACCAGCACTGCACATAACACATATATATATTATGTAAACAAACTTATTTTAAAGCAGGTCAAAATTTATTTATTTTTTTTTTCTTAAAACAAGCAAGATTGCCTGCTAATTTCAAACAGAAAACAAGATTATTTTGCTTATGGCTTATCTTGCTTTACCCCATTGGCAGATTAGTTAGTTTGATAAAAAAAAAAAATTTTCTGAAAACAAGACACACATTTCTTTCTTTTCTAGAAAGTCTCCTTCATTTAAGAATTTTTTTTTTTTTGTTTTTTTAATAGACAAATCTAAGTAAGAAAAGCATTTTTGCAGTGCATGTTGATAACTAAGTATATTTGGCTCCAGTTGGCTTTCATCATGAAAGTGAACAAAGGCAACGTAAACTATTTGGGTACCAACATTCTTCAAAATGTCTTTCTTTGTATTCCACAGAAGAGAAATTCATACATGTTTGGAACATGAGTAAATAAACTATTTTTTAAATGTCTTCAGTACATATCTGTTTGGTCTAGTTTGATGCTGTGACCCTAATTGAGACCCTCATTGTGATTTGTCCAGTTGAAACCCACTTTTTCTTGATTTATTGATCTCTACTGGGGCGTTAGGACTCACAGGATGAGCACACCCTGCCGGCCTCACTAACACTCTTCCAGCAGCAACATCAGATTTCCCAGGAGGTCTCCCATCCAGATACCGATCAGACTCATCTCTGCTTAGCTTCAGTGGGTGTGCAGGTAATAGCTACAAGTTGATAGCTGCTGGCTTGTAGTGAGGGGCTCCTCAAGTGTCCTATACACCCCTCACACATAAAGCAGTTTTTGCAGTTCTAAACTTGGTTGTGCATCCGTGTGGACAAACCAGCAATTTTACATGTTTTTTTTATGACATTAGGTTTATATTGCAGTGTTTTATATCAATTTGCATCTTTTTATTAACCAATGACTTAACATAAAAAAAAAAAAAAAAATAAAATAAAATATAAATCAAGTGTGACCACAGCACCAACTGGAATTGGTCAAGTAAAGCTGACAATACACAGCCTATTTTTATTTAGTGTTTAATACATTTTTAGTATATCAAATCAAATTTTATATAATTTTTGATTCATTTTTTTTTGCAACCTGATCTCACAGAATTAACTCTTAACGTGTAATTCCGTGTTAGTATCACGTAATCATCGAAAATTCCATGATACTAACATGGAAAAGATTACAATGTAAGTCAGTGACAGGCATCAGCAGTGATCCACTCACGGATAACCGGATTCATTTGATATAAAATGTATACTTTCCTTGTAGCACCTAGCCCCACCTTTACCCTAAACCTACCCACTTCTGAACAATATAAAACACACAGAGACATTTATTGCAAAAACTAACTTTATAAGCAGTAAAAAAAAGCATTACAAACAAGTTATTGCATTTCAAGTCCTTCTAAAGCCATACGATGTCTTTATGCAAAGAAGAGAATAAAATACAAGGTTTTAATCGCTGAAATTATCCTGCTCCGTTAACGCGTTCACATCTTATTCAAAAGACACTCTTGCCAATAGAGCCAATAGAATTTTACAACCAAGGCTGACGAAGGATTCTCCTTGTGGCATTTTTTTGAATTTGCGCAAGGCAGCAGCTGCAGCACAGCTGAGTCACGGCGGACGGAGAGATTGTGATCAATCCTTTTGCCTCGGAAGACTTAGAATATTAATCCTTTTTAATAAATAATGTTGGTAGTTGTATCTGCCAGTTTATCTTGTGTTTTATTAACGGATG
>JAUMHE010000043.1:9694590-9713387 GCA_032359235.1 Enteromius mattozi
ATATATCAGTCTGTGTGGAATGAATGTATACATTATACAAGTTTCACTTCTTGAATGGAATTAGTAAAATAAATCAACTTTTTGAAGATATTCTAATTATATGACCAGCACCTGTATATATATATAAAATGAAGCACATAACAAATTGGCTAAATAACAGCTAACAATTCTAAATAATAAAAAATCTTTATTTTAGTTAACAATAACAACACTGGCTTGAATCTGGCCTAAGCAGATAATCTACAATCCTCCTTATCTTATTTAAATGTGACGTTGAATTGTTCAATTACTGTCTCTAACACTAGCAGCGCTACTAACCATCAAATCAGCAGCGTATAGCCTGACAAAATGCCACATCACAGTTTTTATGTCACATTGTATTGCACATATTTCTTTACAACCGAGTGAGCAGAGGCCAAGGAAGTCTACAAAATTTGTAGAAACAATAATTAAATACACTTTTTTAAAACATCAACCCCTCTAACAAATGTGGCCTTGGAATGTCTGATTCATTTCATTGAATCATTGTTAAAATAGACACATTCGACCCTGTGGACTTTTAGAAAATAAACTCTTTAAAAACATTTCATTTGTCTAGTGGAACTTTTAAAAATGTCAAACATACACACATCACAGGAGAATTGTTTTGTTTTTTTTAAAGTTTTGAATTAATAAAAATACCTGCCACAGTGTTATTGCTAGCACTTATCAAATTATGTATTATTCTTCATAACATGTTGAGGATAAGATTATGGTGGACACACACACACACAGATGTTGGTTTTTGTGATTTATGGGGACTTACCATAGGCGTAATGGTTTTTATACTGTACAAACTGTATGTGGCATTGCCCTACACTGACCCTACCCCTTACAGGAAACTACAGGCATTTTTAGATTTTCAAAAAACATCATTTAGTATGTTTTTTAAGCCTTCTGAATTACGGGGACACTGAAAATGTCCTCATAAATCACCTTCATATTGTAATACCTATGTCATACCCATGTCATTATACACATTTGTGTCCTCATAAACCACATAAACATACACAGACAAACATTTAGTGCTTTTGTCCAAACAGTGAAGGTTAAGTGATACAAAACAAGAATGACCTACACTTACTTTCATTTAAAAACTTCAAACAGTAATTTCTAGTTAAAATACAAGTGCTTCATCCATAATTTTCTGTTCTCCAGTGAAAAAGTTGTCTCATCTGAATCAGGAAAGAAATCAGAAGAGGACAACATTAAAAAATTACTTCGGCCAGAAAAAAAACAACAAAATAAACTACTTCGGCCAGACTCAAAAGTTAAAAATTCTTTAATAATGGATTTGTTTTTCACATCTGAAACAGTGTGCATACTTGTGGATTATTGTGATGTTTTCATCAGTTGTTTCATTGGCAAGCGAGTAATGTAAAGCTACATTTCTCCAAATCAAATCTCCAAACAAACTCATATACAAACTGGACGGCCTGAGGGTGAATAAATTTTCATTGTTGCATGAACTATCCCTTTAAGTACATATGAAGTCATCTTTTCTATTAACGTCATCACTCCAGGAACAAGTACTCAGAGCGGTGATTCTTTTTCCTCTGCTCCTTTTTAGAATTCATTATGTAAAACTGTGTCCATAAATCTGATGCGCTAATACCTGTAAGATACATAACCCCTAATAGCCCAGCACCACGCTGGCACATAGTTTCCGAGCTGCGTATTCAGAGGCCTAATATTCTTAGATACTAATTCATAACACCCAACACACAGAGTCTGCATAACTTCCCTGCTAATGCGACTACCTTGTTAGTGCGGCAAAAATGTCCTCCTTTCAGAGATATGCTCAGGGAGTGCTCTTAATTAACATCAGGACATTTTGTTACCATTGATGGTTTAGAGAAAAATAATTACCCGCAGATCAATTTATGTGTCATTCCAATTAATAAGAGGTGCAGTAATAACCATCCGACTATATCTTTACCCATATACTTCTTTCTGGTTTAATTAAGAGAATGCACTTGCTGCGGTTTCCAATGTGCTATAAGTCACACATGAACATGACGAGGGCTTGACAGCCTGTGGCCTTGGATGTGTTTAACATGGATTAATGGGCACCTGAACACATGTGCTGTGAAAAGCACTGTGAATCAGAAAGCAGCCCATGTGAGTGTTAAAGAGACTGATGTCGTCAAAGCCACTCAGAAGTCACTTAATGCAGCAGTTTTCACCACGATACAATACTAACTGGATAAATCGCAACCATTATTTAGCAGGTTTCCAGAAATACTAAAAAATATGCAACATTGACAGCTGTCAATGCTCAAATGCTGGAAAACCGGGAGTAGGATCGCTTAACAGACAGTAGCTATAACACTTGGCAGTCTCCCAAGGTGTAAGACTGACTACGAAACATGAGCTACTGAAAGAGATACCCAGGAGAATTTAAGGCAGTCACACATTATATTACGGTTGCAAAGTGTGAAAATTCACAGACGAGTACACATTCAGTGTGTGTGTGTGGTGGGTCAACAGCTGCAGAAGTTGAACTTGTGTTGCGAGAACACTCATGAAGGATGACAGCAGATAAGAGCGAGGGATATAGCTGTGTTTGCATCCTCTACGCAGGTTATCAGCCATGATTTGGAGTCGTGGCATATTCGTCTGAAACAACAAAGGTTGAAATGCCAGCCTGCTCAGTCATCACGATGACATTTCACATGCATCGACTCTTTATCCATTTGCTGCTTCATACGGCTAATCCTATTTCAATTCCCTTGTGTTATTGTTGCTTCATTTACACATTTTGTCTGGGTGATCTGTCTGAGCACCATTGTCACCTATGCTGGGCAAAGCGCATTTGTAATCTGATGACATTTCCTTTGAATTTGGATTATTTGCGTGTTTATTTGGTCAAATGGCATGACTAACGATAATGGAAATTAAGTGTGCAATGATGATGAATGCGAGTTAGTACATGAACTTTTACATGCTAAAAAAAACACATGAAGAGTTTCAAAAACAAAAAAAAAGATGTAAAAAAGCCTCTTTTAAAATTAGCATTTTTATCAGGATTCTTTGTAGGTTCGGTAATTTCACTTTAAAATCTGCATGAACCTTAAATGTGCAACTGCTTATACTTTCATATTGTGACATACTTCCAAGAGGAACAGAATACTGAATGAGGAAAACAGAGGGTGTTGCCTGTTTTTTCTACTTTGAATTGATTGGATGTAGTAAAGTAGGCGTTTCATTCAGAAATGAACACTCACAGTTGGAGGGGCATGGTTAAGGATGTTACTCTCAAACTGATGTCATCAGTGAAGGCCTGTTGTTTTCGAGAGGAGGAGCATTTTCAGATTTGGATTAAAGATTATAAAAAACTATTTTTTTTGTGAATTGACTTACACAGATGAATTGTTCACCACAAAAATAGCAATGTGAGCTAACAAAATAAATATAGTCAATTTTGATTTCACATGGACTTTAATGGGAATTAATAGGTTCTTTTCACTGCCATATGAAGTGAAATAACTGAACATAAACATATTAGCCAGAGTAAATTAAAGTAAAATAAACCCATTAATGCTAACTTCATGTCTTGTAATTGCAAATTTATATCCAGGGTGCACATTTGTTTTTCGGTCTGGTTAATAACAGTAATAACAGTATTATTACACTTTATATAAAGTTTAATAGCAAAATTATATTTAAAAACACAAAATGAGTATTAAATAACAATACAAATATTTTATAGTAAACTTAAATATACAATGCTGATATGTACATTTCTAAATTCATTTTCAACACTTTCAAAAATAAAATCAGCAAGCTTTTAGTTTAGAGGGTGCATCAGTCAATAAATAAAATGTCAGAGTTTAGTATTTTGCTGTGAAACCGTCTAGATTTAACACTTTCAGTTTGAAGGGAGATCTATTACAGTCTTACAGTTAGTTGATCTAAAATGGTGATTGTGCTTTAACAGCTGTCAAGCATGTTTTATTTCTCATATTTCTAACTTTCTACCTCACAATTGTTACTTTACATCTCACAATTTCTACTATTTTTTTCTGCTTTAACTGCAACTTTATATATATCACCTTCTGACTGCTTTTAAGATTCATCTCACGATTAACTGTTGTAATTTTTACTCCAAGGCAGAAACCGGCTTTCATAGGACTGCGAATTCTGGTGAGTACTGAAACGTAATATTTGATATCTCGAACCAAATAAAATATTTTACATTACCATAAGCATGTGGAGTGCGTTGAGCATTTGATGACAAATCCATGGACATTATTAAAAAGTTGGAAAAAAAAGCTTCAGCTCTTCTGGGATGCTTTCCACTACATGTTGAACATGGCTGGAGGGATTTGCTCCCGTTCAGACACAAGAGCCATACAAGGCCAGGCACTGATATTAAGCATATTTCACCAAAAATGTAAGCCTTATTGAATAAATTCCTTAAATGTGTATTTGCTGTGAATAACAATGACTCGAGAATCCCAGACTCTGAGAAAAACACTTTAAACACCATCACAAATTATAATCACACAGCAGCACAGGGTTAAAGGTCGGCCAGTAACTCAGCTCCCGGATGCCTCTGGGATGGAAACGTCCTTCAGTTAAGTCACATGATCACGCGCCGGACCTTGACAAGTTTCTATCCGGCTCTGATGACTTTCATATACTCTCTGACAAACTCTTTCACCCTAACCTCGGAGACCACACGAAGAGAAGGAGCGTGGAACAAAAGGCTTGAACTCAGACATCACAGGCAGGCAAAGCAATGAAATGTCTGCCTCGACGCTGTGATGTTCTGTCAGAGAGCGACACGTCTCCCTCTCCTCGTTCCTTTGGCTCTCTATATATCTCCAGCCCCTCTCTTCCACTTTCTCTTCCACTCCTTGCTCTTTTGCCATATACCCCAGAGCCGGCTGTCCTTCAAACTTATCAACGGGCGACGCCGTTGTGAGCGAGGTAATTAAAAGTCAGCCGTATATCTGGGGAGAGATAAGTGCATTGCGAGCAATGTGTAAAAATGTGGGGTCGGGATAATGAGGGGTTGGGGACTGTTGGGCTGGTTTTAATCAGGGGGACATTCACAGCTAATTGGAGATGAGCTGAACTGGCTCAACCTGGAGAGACACATCAACATGCTGTAGCTAACTGTCCCTCAGGACACATGGGGACGTCACCAGCCTCCCTGCCCTTTCTTCTATCTTAATTGCCATATTGAGTTATGTTAATCATTTTCTTTTCTTGTTAAAAGGTAGTTTTTCCCAACTAATTCAAAGTTGGCAGATGCTGCGTTGGGTGTTTGCGAGTTACAAGACCCAGAGAGAAAATATGGCTAATTTATAGCAGCCCCGGTGACGCAGGCACAATAACACACTGGCAGGGTTGGAGTCGATTGGCCCTAATGAGATAGCCGAGGACAGATAATAAACAAAACTACAAAATGCAAATAACCAACTTAGATCTTAGTCAACTAGTTACAAATGCAGGCCTTTGGTGTGTCGCCTTTTTATGCTGGTCCCTTCGCTAAGGTAAACCTTTACAGGGATACAGCTGAACTGGCATATTTTTTATCTTCAGTGTAAAACATACATTTCGTCATACTGTTAGGACCCCAAATAACTTGTCATTTATCACTTGCCTTCTTCTTTCACAGATACATAAAATCCTGCATAACACACAGCACTGTAATTGTCCTTCATGTGACTTTACGCAAAGAGAATCACAAGCACTTGGAAGCATTGCAAATGTGGAGGCCAGCATCACTGCACTTTTGCTTGGCCCGGAGACAGATCTTTGTGTGAGCTGAGAGAATATTTAGAGAGTCCAGACATGGCCAAAGCTCTAATGATCAGTTTGCAGCTCACCTTGCCTGCGGCCTGACAAATAAACGTCACCCTTATTATTCTGACAAATGTTCTTTGTCATCTTTCTGACACACGCTGCTTCTGCAGGCTAGGAACGATAGATAGCGTTTGAAAACAAGTCGCTACATGTCATTCACTGTTTGGTTGGCAGGAACAGGATGGATTGACTCATATGTTGGAGAAATTAGTCTGGTATGCAAATCAGGGGGAATCTCTTGTGGCCGTGTTATAGTAATAGTTCGTCCAAAAATGATAATTTTGCCATTCTGCCATTGTTTACTTACCTTCATGTTGTTCCAAACCTGCAGGGCTCTTGTATGACCCTAAAGAGGAATATTTTGTGGTAATGACTGTAAATTATACCATTCATTATACAGCAAATAGATTTTAAATATTTCATTAAATTGAAGTTAATTTATAGTTTTACCTGTATATAAACATAAATAAACTTGTCCATTACAATGTTGAAAACAACAGGTCTGGTAACAATAGGTCACAGGAACAATTTTTCAGTAATATTAAAGTAAACCAGGAGTGCAACAATTTTACCATTATATTATATTTCCAAATGAAACTGTATATGATAGGGCTTGATATTAACAAACCTCAGATCATGATTGAAGATGAAAACAAGTAATATTTTAATGGTAACACATTTGTAAATATTCCTATTAGCTGCTTATTAGCCTGCATATTACTAGAATATTAGCCATTTATTAGTGCTAATTAAGGACATATTATTGCCTTATTCTACGTACATCCCCAATACCCAATACCTAAACTTAACAACTACCTAACTAACTATTAATAAGCTGCAAATCAAGAATTTATTAAGGGAAAAGTCGTAGCTAATACTTAACAAGTATTACCTACTCTAAAGTGTTACAATTTTAAAGGGGTCATGTGAAGCAACCTTTTCTACATCACAAAGTGGGGGCGTGTTTTAATAACGCGGCTCAAATGTTTACACAAAGAAAGAAGGCGGAGCTATTATTCTCACTGTGGTGTTGCTGGACGTGCTGTGTGTTATTGTGAAAGTAAAACTACTTTTTTGTGCTTCCAAAAGAGGACATAATTAGAAATCAGTGGTCAAGTTGTATTCACAACACTGTTCAGGAACCCAAATATTAAAGTGTGTTCTGCGCATTTACGGAGGACGGACTCCTAAAACCTGGAGACTAGTCTATGCTGGCTGGGCACAGAGACTATAAAGTGAAGCAATTCTACCTTTTCAAGAACAGTCTGACTCACAACCTTAAGTAAGTTACATTTTCTTATTAAATGAACCTGCTACTTACTATTCAAATGCGAGTTTTGAGCAGTGAAAGGTAGTGCTTGTTGTTTGTCATTTCTCCGAACATGAATGCAGACATGGTGTTATGTTTACGTGGCGCGATAAGTCATGATAATCAGTAATTATGTCTCCACTGCATGCAACAAACGCCTCATTTGTAATGTGTTTTATCATTTTGTTGTGATAGCGCGGGGACACGGCACCATGTTATGGTAACGGGCGTAGCCTAACATTTCCACCAAATGATTGCGGTATTCAGCCAATCACAGTGCACTGGATAGCTGACTAATCAGAGCACACCTCGCAACAAATCGACCTGTTTCAGGAGGAGGGACTTAGAGGAGAAACAAAAATGCACAGTATGTGGAAAATAATGTGTTTTTTGCACCTTAATTTTGCACATAAACACATTGCATTACACCAAATACACAAAATAATGTGCTTTTTAGAACCATCATATGACTCCTTTAATTTGAATTGTTCACCACAATACTAGCCATGTGCTTTAAAAAAGTAAACAGAGCCAATTTAAAATTCATGCAGACATTAATACTGAAATGAACAGAGGGCATTTCATTAATGCTTTTGTATGTAACGTATGGGAAAAAAAATTTCAGTCTGCCACAGACAGTAATGAGTAGGAAATTATGATGTGATTGACCAATAACCATAAGTTGCCATTTAATAAAGAGAACTATTTTATTAAACTGTTATGGTGCTTTTGCACATAGTCTTTATTCTTTGTAATTGCATTGAACAAATTAAACTCTGTCACAGTTTCTCCATTTATGGTTTAGGAAGAATGTCTAACGCATTTGTTACAGCATGTTATCCATGTGCCAACACACTAGGACTGGTTCAAACAGAATGCCGTTTCTGTGTTCCACTACACCGCTTTTTAATTGTTTTTCTTTGTGAACCTCTGCTAGATAAACACTTTCGACAGTTGCACTGGCTGCTTGTTCAACGTCTCACGCATAGGAGAAAATTGGCAAACGTGTTTTTTAAGACTCTGTGTCGAGTTAAAATAAGTTAAAGTGTTAAACATGTTTTTAAATGCAAGAACGTGTTCTACACAAGGAATGAACAATATCTTTGGCATTAGAAGCAGCAGCAAATGTGGTCAGATGAAATTGACAAACCTCTTCTCTTTTCCCCAGACTCGTGTGTTTCGTGGCTGAAGGCTCTTGGGCAGGTTATTTAAGCACACTGTATTGCATTGATGTTTAATTTCCTCTCATTAGAACTATCTCCGTGTCTGGCTGCAGCAGTGGTTTTATTTGACTGCAGGCACTGTTTGATGGGATAGAGTGTCTTGCCAAAATTGCCATTCATTAGTAAACAAACTATTTACCCTGAGCACATAAAAGACACCACTTAAAGCCACAAGCCGATGGCATGAATCAAAATCCGATAGGGTAGATCTATCAAAAGCAGCCTGGCTTCCTTTAATCAGTGGTGTTTTCAGTGCGAAAGCAATCAAGCCTTTACACACTCCACCACTGGTAATTAAAATAAACAGACTGTACACAAACAGAACCACTGACAGAAAAGCAGGGACAGATGAGTTCTGCCTAAATGAGTATGAGTACGGTCTTAACTTCTTTCTTTATACAGCTAAATTAGTCAATCTTTTTATTTGATTGTATCAATTTTTGAAACCTAAAACGTAAGCAAGTATTAAAAGTCTGCAGATTCTCAGCCATTTTTCCAGAGAAAACAGCATATGCCTGATTTAAAATGACAAATGCACAGACCCAAACTCACACCACTGAATAATACTGGAAGGACTGAAGGCATTAAACATATGCCTGTTGTGACTGCACTCAATCCTGGAGAAAGGCTGAAAAAACACTTTACTCAAAACTACCGCAATCAGCAATGTTCTGCTATAAGGGCCATAATTCATGATCAGAAACAACCATTTTAGTAAGGTATGGGTTGAAAAGCACTGAATCTGTCATTTAACCTTCGCCAATCTCCTCCAGTCAATGCTGATTTAATTCCCGCTCCATCAAGCACACGTTTGCAGCTGACTGACCGTCAAAATCAATGAGGCCTACTTGTAAAGTCAACATTGGTTTCTACTGTCTACCAATGTTTTATTTATTTTCTCTGCCATTTGTTATGCATCAAACGGGAGAATGCTGAAGGAGGCGATGACTGAAAACAAGCTCTCCAGTGTCTATCAACATCGACATCGTGCTTACAAGACCTGAGCTACTCTATATTGCTCTGACACTTCAGTTCATGAACACACCGAGTCTTTACCGACTCTCTGATATTTGTTGATTTGGAGCAACATTACTTCGGGTCAGAAGTGTCTTGGTCTATTAACCCAAGAGTCAGCCGTTCAATTCTGGTGAAATCTGTTAAGTAACAGTTCAGTGATTCAGAGCCTTCTCTCTCTCTCTGCTCCGTGCATCTGTCATGTCTGAGCCAATAGACGCTTGTTTTTTCTTTTTTATACTTGCAGCAAGACAGGAGAGTTTGAAAATGTGAAGATGCAAATTCTGAGATAAATTTGGTCTAAATTTAATAATCTGACATATACCACAGGCAGTGAAACTTCAAGTGGTTTTCAGAAACACAGTCATGACTGCCTTGACCTCGAATAAGATTGCAAAGCATATCTTCTAATTTATTCTATTGTCTGCAGTCATTTACAAGTCAGTTTGGAGGTTGCTGTCGCATAACTCAATTAGACCTGCAATAATGATTAATTATTGGACATTACACACGAATGAGAACTACATTATTCGAATCCTGCCTAAACATCACCTATTACTTGCAAATTACATCATTAATCTTTCATAAACATGCTATGGGAGTTTCTGAAAGGGCATCGTTGACATTTACAAAGATTCCTCTAGGAATTACTGGGGTGCAGGAGCGTAGATTCGGATGTGAATTTAAATTTTCTCATACACACCACCATCCCAATTATTATGGAATATTACATGTGTTGCTGATGTTCAAGCAAGCTTATTTATCATTCATGGGAGTCATATGGATAAATCTCCGCAGCACTGTTGTGTTAAAATCATCAGACTGTTTGTAATTACTTACATGATATGATGTTTTTTTTCCCCCAGCGTTAAGTACAGCCAGGATTTTGTGTAATGTCAACAGGCTAATTATAGAGAGAACATTGAAATATGAAAATGAGTAGTCACCAACAATTATCACTCCAATGTTACCATTTCTAAGCTGCTGTTAATTACACTCAAGAATAATGTACTGGACAGATCCAAATGATGTGGGTGTTAAATGAATTCCATCGCGATTAAACGTCAATCATTGTGTCATCTGCTCTCATGATAACGACAGACATAATGAATGAAGACATTCATCTGTAAGATTCTCACCGGGCTGTAAATACTTCATGACAATATGTTTGTGTCTGAAGTTTTCTGTCTCTATACTGGAAGTGTGGGTAAAGATTGAAAACAAATTAAAGGAAAACAAGAAGCTGCATTTAGTACAAAAAAAAAAAAAAAAAGTGAAAACAAGAAAACCTTTTTCTGTACACTTGAAAAAAAGATACATTTAAATGGTTTATGAATATATGAGTGTCTTTCACACATTATAATTTTAAACATGCAATGATTTGTATTTTTTATAATGGTTTTTCATAGCTTGAGATTGAAAGTCTCGGTCAGGACAAGGGTAAAACAATAAAGTCAAGGCAATAATTTGAAGAGTAAAAGTCAGTTTTAACGTGACCTTCACCCTTCACAAAAAGAAAGAGAAGTATTGTTGGTTTTGATCAAATGATCCCCTGGGATACAGAAGTTAAAAAAAACACATAAATGTTAAAGAAATAACTAAATCTTAATACCTTAGTTTGGCAGCATGCTACCCAAATGTAGTGGTTATTATCAGCCATGTGTGAAACCAGAGGAGGCCTGATGTGTTCTGTCCTCCATGGCTGAGGGAACTGCTAGGGAGTCTTCATTAGCATGTTGATTGCACACAGAACAGTGGTTAAGCAGCTACTGAGCCATAATGAAGCCAGGTTATGGTGAGAGCACTGCACTGCACAGTCTAGAGCCAGAGACGACCTGTAGATCTGCTGAACTGCTCGGTGGAATCTGATGAAAACAGACCCACAGGTCATCAACTACCCCCATCATCTCTTTAATGAATTACTATGGGCTTACTAGTAAGTGCTCTCACTCATGTTTATTACTGCTAACCGTCAGTAGATGTTAAGCTCAGGCTATGCAGTGTAAAAAAGTGAATTGTTAGAAAATGACATGCTTTGTTGTGAGGCCACGAAGTATTAATATAATGCGGATTATTTGAAAAAGTTGAAAAGCAATTTGTTGGCACATCAAAATGAGACACATTTATGATTATAAGCAGCTGTGACACATTTAGTTTATTTATACTTGCCTACCCAGATTTATTTTTCTCTGACACTTTTTTTTTTTTTTGCCAAGAAAGACACATATTAAAAAAAAAAACTAAAACATCTTTGAAAAGGTGAGACAAGTCACCAGGAAAAGTTGTAAATGACTATAATCACACGTCTAATAGAAGATGACTGCTTGGCAGGGTCTTTGAATTAAAAGACTACACAGGCTTTTGTTTTACAGCTTCTATAATGCCAGGAAAAATCAAGATTCAGTCGATCAGACATAAAGCTGAGGCCAACAGTTCATCACCAACCACTAATCACTAATGTGTGATCCTTTTCAAGAAAAAAAAAACACACCCAGATCTTTCTGTAAGAATAATAAATATGAAATATTTGATATGATGGAAAAAAAAAGTCATGATGCTAGAAATAAAATAAAAATACAGAAAATAAAATAAATGAATTAAATTAATAAACAAATACAAGAAATCCATGTGATTAAATCCAAGAACTAAAGGTGGCTTTAATGATATTTTATCTTTTGAATTTTTGAATTGAAAGCAGTACATACAAAACCTGCATAAGGCGTCATTAACAGGACTCACATTTTGATTCCTTTTATTTTAACAGATCACAGACCCCTTACTGAATACTTGATAGACCGAAGCACTGTAATTCAGTGTTACATAGCAACAGACAAGCAGGACCACTTTAGAAAAATAGAAATTCAAACAGCTATAATCTGTAATGCAGTACCTCCAAATTATTCTTTGCATGCTAGATGACAAAGATGAAAATATGCGGTCACATCGCACACTCTGACAGCAGTTGTTTACTTAGGAGAGGTCATGTGTAATGCATGATCTTAGATGAATACCTAGTTGTCCTCCTCATCAGCATTCAGCATCACTTGTCTAACTCTCAGTTTCTATCGTAGTGTGGATACAACAATGCGGGCATGTTTCCTTTTTACTGCTAAGCTGCAATTAACACAAAATAAATCTAAAGGCACCCCACGCTATTCAAGTTTGCAGCCATTGAGCTAAGTTCTTTCTAATAAAGCCGTGCTGAAAATAAAGATCAGCAGAGAGATATCAAAGCGGATGCCTACTGTGAGGGCTGCATGAATTATTTTTTCACTAATTACCATGGTGAAGACTGGCTCTTGTTTCCCTATTGTTTAATTTACAGTAACAGTGAGGAGTCCACTGAGACCCAAAATCTCCCTTAAAAAAGACATGTGAAAGATAACCTTATTTTTACGCTCGCTCTTCTTATATCATTACTTCATTCTGATGGGACTGCAGGGAGCTAATTTAATTAAATATTTCTCTTTTCATCTCTACGTTGAATCAATGAAGGAAAGCTTTGCGTTAAATATGACACTTTGCATTTAGTGTGTTTGTTCTTTTATTAGCTGGCACACTGTGGATGAAATCTATGGAAACTTGTTTTTACTGCAGGCTAAAAAGTAAAGGAATTCTTTTCTCACAATTCTGAGATTTAAACTCACAATTATGAAAAAAGTCATAATTGCAAGATGTTTAGTTACAGTAGTGAAATATAAATTCTGAGAGGAAAAGACATTGTAAATTGTAAGACAAAAAGTTGCAATTAAATTTTAACATTTTTATTCTGTGATGAAAAAAAAGCTGAACAGGAAGAAAAAACTCTGAACTGCAAGATGTTAACTCAACACAAGTCAGAATTGCGAAAAAAAGAGAAAACATCAGAATTGCAAAAAAAAAATTTGAATTGTGAGAAAAGATGTAAACTCGCTCCAGAGATGTCATATCCATGACCAATGAAACTAGGGATGCCCAATTTCGTGAGTGACACAACGTTGAGAGTGACTGATTCTAACTGAAAGTCAGAATTGCGACTGATGAAAAAGTCAAAATGACATGTAAACTCAGAATTCTGAGGAAAAATCTGAAATGCGAAAAAAGGGAAAAAGTCAGAAATGTGCTACGCAATTGCAAGAAAAAGAGAGAAAGTCAGAATTGAGAGATGTAAACTCAGAATTCAGGGAAAAAAGACAGAAATTGCAAGATATAAACTCAGAATTGTGAGGAAAAAATGTCAGAATTACAAGAAAAAGAGAAAAAGTCAGAATTGCATTATAAAATCTCATTTTGAGAGAAAAAAAGAAAAGGTTAGAATTGAGAGATGTAAACAGAGAAGGCTGAGAAATAGTCAGAAATTTCAAAATGTAACGCAGAATTCAGAGGAAAAAATCTGTATTGCGAAAAAAATTTCAATAATATATATAATAATAATTATAATAACATATAATATAATATATATTATAATAATATAAATGTATTTATTTATTTATCCATTGGTCCTGTGTTGGAAATGGGCTTTCACAGAAATCAACAAGAATGCATTGTGCCAGTATTTGAAGTGGATGCTTTTCCAAGTATGAGTAAGATTTTTAACAGAAAAGCACCAGAAAATATAACCTCTTGCAGATCATATATTTTACATAAATACACACTGCAGTGATGTCTGCATCACAAACTCCACAACTGTTAATACTGAAAGGAATGTATGCAGGTAAACTATTATTACTGTTGAAATTGGATGAAAAATGATATTCTGTGTATGTCATTGATGCTGCTGCATAAGTGGCTGTAGTTCCCATGTGGCACGGAACCGGAGTCAAATTTATTATTACCATCACACAGCATGTCCTTTCCCTTGTACTTTAGCTGATCCTTGGCCTGTATTTGCATTGCTAATTCTGCTCTTGTCTCTCTCCCGGCTCCTCTGTGATAAATCAGCTGAAGCAGATGGTCTTTAATTCCACTGTTGAGTCACTTGCTTGTTTTGAGGCTTTTTCTCATTCAAGTCCTGGGCTGTAACTTTCACGAGTGTGCATCCGGTGCTCTATAAGGAAAGGGTAGAGACTAGTGTGGTTTATTGGCAGCTGATAATAATAATGCAAAGGTCTGCATGAACTTTAAATAAATAACTGCTAAATTGTTTCCAAGTCATAAATGTAATTTAGATGTAACTCAAATCTCTCACTTTACACAAATAAGAGTAATTTTAAAGGTCAGGTAACAAGCTGCATCTGTGTGTGTGTGTTTTTTAAAAGGGATACTTCACACAAACATCTATGTTTTGTCATTATTTACTCTCAAGTCTTTCTAAACAGAACAGAACAAAAAAAAAAGAAAACATTTTGAAGAATCACTGAGATATTCATAAATATATTGGAAGCTCTTTATTTAACAGCTGTTTTCCTCATGTACATACTGTAGTAATTACAATAATAGGTAATAACTAGGTACTAACCCTGAACCTACCGTTACCCCATAGTTACCTTAAATTACCAGAACTTTCTTGGGCAAGTACACTGTAAGTACATGTAAGCACACATACTGTAAAATAAAGTGTAACAAAAATATCTTTTAGCACAGAAAGAAAGCCATATAGGTTTGGAACATCAGAGTGAGTAAATACAGAATTTTGGGTGGAACTGGCCCTTTAACCAACTGTTTTGATCTGGTTAAAAAGATAATTGTCCCTGATTGAATTATAAAACATGCATAAAACAAACCATTAAAAGTAAATGAAATAATAAATACAAATCAGTTAACTTAACAGATTAAATTTATGTAGGCTTTAAATATAAAAATGTTTTCCTAAGATTTGAATCTTCTCAATGTCAATGTAGTGAGCATAATTTAAAAAAATTGATCCATAATCAAATTATAAAATGTGTACAACTGCATTTAATTGTCAGTGACAATCTAATCTAATGATGCTGTCAAAATGAAATCAGCTGAAAAATAATTAAAACAACTGAACAAATAAATATTTTTCTTGCAAAAAAAACAAAAAAAAAAACGTTAAGGAGCAAGAGTGACAGCAATGAACCTGTAATAAAAATGTTCAGAAACCGCACAGTTAGTCCTCAGCCTAACAGAGAAAGACACAGCTGGTGACGCTCACCCAGAGATTCTGTATCAAGCGCAACTGAGAAACAGAGACAGAGAAATTAACTTCAGCTCAACATGAAAGACTCTAAGTGAAGCAAAGGGAAAACAAAAACGCATCCAGAAGACATCCAGAAGAAAATCTTAAGGTCAGTGGGGAATTCAACCTGCGAAACAGCAAGAAAGACAAGATGTTAAACATTCATTCTGAAATGCCGCAGTAACAGAGCAGATTTATTCTGACATCGAGGGACAGGCACAAAGACAGAACTCTTCTGTATTTTGCATGGATCAAAAAGCAAGAGCTGGAATCAGTCTGGGGAGGTCTGGATTATGGGTTTGAGTATTGTTGTGATACCTTATCGCTCTGACACATTCTCTCAGAGTGAACACTTTGCCAGGCTTTTAGTGCACTTCCCTCAGTGCTAGTGTGTGTAATTGCACAGTTGACTCCCAAAAGCAGTAAACTTGCTCTGCTCTCAACTCTGTCGCCGTCTCAAAGTTCTGTCACTTTACTTTCTCCATGATGCTGTAATTTTTGCATCCGTGTCTCGCAGGTGAAAAGAGATGTGTGTAATGCGTGCCACAGATACGCTCCAGCGATTAATGATGCAATGTGTTGAAGGCTGATTTACTGTGATAGCAGGGGTAGGTGCACTGACTTCCAGAGCAGCACAAATCAGGGCCAGTAGGTCACTCCGTGGCCACGGTGTCTTCAAATAAGACGTTTTTCAGACGTTCAGACCAGATTGGATCAGCAAAGCTAAAAATATAACTCTCTGAAAATATAAGCAACTTTTAAGGGATAGGTTACCTCAAAATGGTTATGTTGTTTCAAATCCCTATGACTTTAGACTTTCTTTATGCCGCAAAATAAAATGGACTTCAAAAGAACTCGACACTCCAAAAGGACAAAACAAAGTAATATAAAAGTCAATTTTGTCATCTGAAGCCATTTAATGAATCTTAAAAGAGCATTTCAGTTTGATTTGATCTGCTTTGATCTATTTGATCTAACAGAGCCATGAGATTTTATTTATTTATCTATTTATTACATTTATTTTGTATTCAGGTAGAATGCATTAAACTGATCAAAAGTGACCGTATGGACTATTATGCAAAATAAATGCTGTTCCTTAGAATTTTCTGTTCATCAAAGAATCCTTAAATCCACAAAAAATATTATGCAGCACAATTGTTTACAACACTGATAATAATTTGAAATATTTCTTGATCAGCAAAGCAGCATAATAGAATGATTTCTGAAGGATCGTGTGAGTATGTGTAGTTACGCAACAATTACTTTAAACCTCACGCTTATTAAATGTGTTTTTGATCAAATGGTGAACACAAGATGTGCACAAAAATATATAAAAAAACAGATGTTATTAATAGAGTATATACAAATTACTCTGAAATCAGAATGAAACTAAATCAAGAGAACTATGAATCAGAATCTAGATGATTCAAAATCGGTCTCGACATCCAGCCCAAAAGCACAATTACTTACATTTCAGCTTGTAGCAGTTCTGTCAATTTCAAGAGACATGAGGGCATCTAAATCCCGGCAGAGTTTCCATTTCTGGATGAAGGTGAGGAAGGCAAAATTCAAGTTTAGATTGAAAAAAGAGAGTACTTGAGGAATCCTTCCAGGCTGGATTACCAAACTGTCACAGACCCGCTGTCTGTTTTCATTTCCCTGTTATTGAATCTTGTTCAGCCAAATTTATTAGCTCCACATATGCAGCAGCAGTGATGAGGACTCAAACTGGTCTCAGGCTGAGGGACACATGAAGTAATACATCTCTCCAGCGGGGTTTGGGGAAATGTTCGTAGGCATCAGTGAAACAACCAGTAACATGTCTCTGGACCTGCCATGGCAGTTTAATGTCATAAACACTGACATTTCCTCCTCGGGGTAAAGGAGGATGACATGTTATTTCCCCTGAAATGATGTCGAAGATGTCTCATTTTAACGGAAGCCTGGCACAATATTGTGCATCCGTAACCAAGATGAGTTTCCTGGCATGCGTTTACAACAAATATACCCATAATACTCATAAAACACTTGTTTTGTAATGCATCATGTCTTTTATTTTCATGTCCGCTTCATACAAATAAAGAAATTACCCTAGAGAGGTTGTTTTGCTACCTTTATTATTGCAAAACAGTCGCTCACCGTGATGTTGCCTCACCTCGTGTGTAGGGATTTGGCCCATGAGGTAAAACAGGAGCCCAGAAGCCTGTTAATTATTCATTTTCAAATCACTGGTTTCTTCCATGACATATTAAGTTATTAAAATCATATTATTCATTTTCATCTGCAGCGAATATGTATACATGGGGCCTGAAGGGGAGAAAATTACTTCTTCTTCTTTTTGTCTCTCAATTAAGATAACAGAAAAAGTGCTGAATTCTGTTTTGTGGGCACAAAATATTTATTCATCACCAAATTAAATATTAATGTCCTTTTTTGAGTACATGTAGAAAAATGCCCTGAATGTTTGACCTGGTATGGAAAAAATAGATTGTTTTGGGAAATGCTCGAAGGGTTTCTTTCAGTAATGGGGAAATGATTTTCTCTCTCTCTCTCCCTCTCTTTTTTGAGTAGTACTCGTTGTTATGAAATTTTAATCCACACTTTTAAACTCTCTGTTTGTGAAGGTTGATTTATTAGCCAAGGGTCATGCACAAAAACACTGTAGGTCATTCCCAGGTTGGTGCCCAAGAGCCCCCAAGGCCTCAAAGGTTCAGTCCTTTGTATACTGTTCACAAGAAAGGATGCATTCAGAGCAAAAACATTGTCAAGTTAGCAAGCAGCACGGGTTCGATTCGAGTGAGAGAAATTCAGCTTGCTGCGCACAGATCCTTCACCCTGCTGCACCGTTGCCTACGAATCTCAAGGAAAAGACTAAGTGCTCTCTTTATCCATGCTTTAGACTGCCTAAGGGTGAAGGGCAGTTCTAGTTCAGCTGTCAATACTGCGTCCATCTCTCGAGAGTCAAACAGATTGAGGTCTTATTGGCTTGCTCCGTCAGGTAGCATCCTCAAGGAATTAAAGCTAAAAGCTCCTCTTTTAGTTTTAGTTATATATATATATATATATATATATATATATATACAGTGAGGTCAGTAAGTATTTGATCACCCTGTGATTTTGCTAATTTTCTTACTTATAAATTATGGAGGGGTCTACAATTTTCAGCATAGGTGCATTTCCACTGTGAGAGACAGAATCTAAAAAGAAAAATCAGGAAATCACATTGTATGATTTTTTAACAATTTATTTGGGAATTACTGTGTCAAATAAGTAT
>JAUMHE010000043.1:9734422-9747117 GCA_032359235.1 Enteromius mattozi
AAAAACTGCCCTCACGTTCACAGAACTGGCACAAAACTGCTTTTTCATGCCTATCCAGGCTTAAAATACACTAAACCAGACTCAAATCACTGATATGCATAACTGCATATTATATGTAACCCACACCTTGAACTATCATGTGTAAATCACTCATTGTATGTATTTTGAATAACTATTGAATGGCTTATAGTTATATCCGTGTTTAGTATGGTTTTGTTTCAATCTTCTTGCTTGAAATGTTTCTTCCCACCAATTCTTAGTCAAATGTATCATATTCGTGTTATAGAAATCATGTCCAAAATTATACTCTGCAAAAGTGGGAAAATTCGGACCATGTGACTGATAAGATAACATTTGGATTTTGGAAAAATATATCACCACACCCTGAGCTAGAATGATATCTATTGGTTAAAACACGATTTTGGAATGTGTCCAAAGATTAGTTTAAAAGCTCAAGACACTATTCAAATTATGCTCTTAGCCTCAGCTTTTGTGTCTGAATTTTAGAATAGAATTTATAGATTCTATAGAATCTTAAATGATTCTGACTTGATTCTTTGTTTGAGCTAATTTGTCCCACAACATGGTTTTGTCTGATTGACATGTAGGTAACTACACAATTAGCTGATTGCTATTTGTCAACGACTCAGTATTCATCTGTGCGTTTGTCCATTTACAAAGCTTAAATAAGTTATGGAAAATAAACTAGTCAAAATAGTGTTTCATGCTTTAATATTTTGCTCCAGTTAATTTTCGTGCAGTATTGTATACTTTCACAATTATACTGTACAATGCATATAAAAATATGCTGCTTATAACTAGATACAATGTAAATATTTAAAATGTACCTGTATAGACGGTTTCGCAGGTGTGCTTTTGTGGCCCTAACTTAACTTCCGGTAGACATCCAAATAGAATCAATAACAGCAGCTAAGTCCTTCTAGCGAAATGTGTTCGCTGTGTAAATCAGACGGATTTATTAAAAATGCAAACTCATTCTCTGCCAGCAGGAGGTACTTTAAGCATTAGAAACGAGAGGTTTCCCTGGTAACGGCTGTAGACAAAGCAGTTCTGAGCTTACAAACGCTGCCTTGTGTGCAAGATGAAATGAAAATGACATTTTTCTAAAGACAGTCTTCCTTCAGAAATACAGGGATATAAAAACAGTGATTTTTAAAATTGCATTACGTGCTCATGTTTATTCAAACAAAGCCTTTTGGAAAATTGGTTGGTTTTTATATCGTGGCAGCTCGCCACAAATAAATAAATGTTTGGGAAACACATCCAACAGCACAATAACCTGAGACCAACTTCATTACTCATTATTAGGTGTGTTTGTAGCCCGCAACAACCAGACCGCTAAACAAGCACAAACCTGAAGTTAACTTAGGTCCAGTCATGTGCGCCCGATGAAATGGTCTATACACAGATTGTCTATTGAAATTATGATTTTATAATCCGTTTTCTGTGCACGTTCTGTGACATCCAACCATTTTAATAAAAAACTGGCTTCTGCCCTGTTAATTTTTGCATTCACACAAATCTCTCCTGTGATGGAAGGATAGTGTTGTAGATGTGTCATAGAGTCTGTATTATCCCACTTATCTGTGTGACATTTCAGGGATGAAATAGACCCTGCAGTAGACTTTAATAACAGAAGAATATATTTGCTTCAACAGCTCTGCCTCAATCAGAAATGCAAGGTTGGGATTTATGAACAAATATTTTGGGTAAATAGCTATTTCTCTTTTATGTAAAACTAAAAGTCAAAAGTGGGTGCTTTCTTTCTTTTATATATGCAAACAAGGTTTTCAATAAGCAGATGTAAATTTTGTGGGAACCAGACTAAGATGTTGGCAGGGACACATTGATCTTGACTTATGCCAAGGGCACACTGAACTATCTGTCCTGTTTACTTTCTGAGGTTAGTGACAAGAAAGTGTGCTACTGTACGTAAAATCTAATTTACTCTTTTAATAACAGATGGCTGTGTTTTGATGGTTCGTGGTGTCTACAATGTGTAGCTGTGGAAGTATGAAATATTTTCATAATCGGACTAATCAATCAATATATTGGTTGCTGTGGAATTTCATGTTTCTTGTAAGCGTGAATTTCATGAATGCACTTACATATTTTAAAACTGTTTTGCCTGCATGGAAAGACTTCTCTAAAGCTGTATGTATACAGTATATAAATGTAAGTGTAACATAATGCATACAGCTGGGAAGCTCTGCATTTGTAGATGTGGGCTATTGCATATCTTACCTATCAGTTAATAATGATAAATAATATATATATTTTTTTATTTTATATTTTTATATCTGTGTTGTCATATATACTGGGAATGGTGCATAACATTGCAAAACTACTCTGTACAGGGTGCAGTGTACATATTCTGAAAAATGGGGTGCTTTTTTGTCATGCCTTTAAGATAATTCTCTCTTCACATGTAGACTGAAAAACTATGCTTTGTTGCACTTACTGACCATCTGGTGATAGTTTTTTAACTATTATATCCTTTACATTTTGACAGATCACACTCACAAAACAGTTCATGCTGAAGTAGGGATATTTATGTAAGAGCTAAGCGTGCATTTATGTTTGGGTCAATACTAACATTATATACATATATGTGTAGGGAAGACACAGATGAAAAGGTTTGATTTTGTTCTATTTGTGTTTTATTTATTTATGTATTTATTTTTGCACAGTTATATAGGTTTTATAATTATATAGGCATTTTTTTCTCTACATAAAGATTTACCAAGTTTAGTAAATGGCCTGTTTTCCATATAAGACAAGCCTTTTATTTTATTGTAAATAAATTGAATCAGTGCGTTTAACTATTAATGGACATCTCAACTGTTTGCTAATGATAAAAAAAGACTCCTGAGTAAGGAAAACTGCCTCAAGGACCTGCAAATACAAAGAAATTCTCTCTCTTTTTAATGGATGTGCTCATTAAAGGGTTACAGCATCCCATCCTGCTCACTTCACACACACACACGTGGACAGCTCACCATTTGAGAGATGAAACACCTGTCAATGACATCCTCAGGTCAAGTACTGGGCACATCAACCTTGTTGTTGAAGACCCCCTTTTACATGTATTCCTGTATGAATGGAGGAGAAGGTAGAAGCTCCATTTATCTTATGTTTTAGACATATAATCCAGGTTCATTTAAAAGGAGCATAAAATGTCTTGCAATGGGAATATGTTTATACTGACCTACATATTATGGTAAAACATGGAATACTTGAATCCATCTGCGATTACACATAATACGGTATATGTGATCTGTCAGAGGACCTGAGGGATTACATTGCATATTTTTTTATGACGGACCTGTGTGCTACTTCGAGCTATATTTACAGCTTAGAAATATCAATGAGAAGATATTCTGTCACATGACAGGGTTGCTAGTAAATATTGAAATGACTGTTACATTATGCTTGTTTCCTGGAATAAAAACAATAAGAATATCCGGCATAAATATGGATTTCATCTCTCAGGCATTTGAAACTCACAGCAAAGTACCTGAGTGTCAAATGCCTTTGACAGCAAGTGTTATGTGTTGCCAGATATTGAAAAGAATGAATACTTCAGAGCTCCACTGGCTGTGTTTAGCCATGAGGGAAAATGAATTTGAACGAGAAATCTGAAAGAGGCTTCAGTTTTTTTGTTGTCTCGTTAAATGTGAATAGATAAATTAATGCCAAAAATACAAATGAATAGAACGGATGTTTTGGCATCTCTTGTGTGGTTTTGAAATGTGTAGGGTTTTTGAAAAAAGTCAACAAAAGAATTTTATTAATTTATAAAAAGCACAAAAAGAAGTAAAACAACAAAGAGAATCTAACATTCACAAATTTAGACTGATTTCACAAAGCTAATTGCTGTTTTACAACAAAAGCACTCTTTGAAGCCTGCCAGTGATTTTGCAATTTCACTTTTCTCAGGTTAGGTGCACTTCTAGTTGTACGTCCTCCCGGTGGGGTCCTGGGGGACAGCATAGCTCCCTGTAATTGATTCACTTGTTAATGCTGACGCTTAGAGACAAACAGGAGCTCTCGCGGACGTCCTTGTCCAAGCTTGAAACAATTTAGGACTTCCAACACTGTGTGTCCCACACCCTAGCAGTGGGGGAATCGACTTGGTATCGATATACCTCTCCTCTTGTTGAAGCCAGGAGAAAAATCAACAGCAGCAGGCCTGTGGGAGAAACTTTTGAAGCAAGATTGATGAACCCCGTGTTCTCAATTCCTGTTAATTCCAGTCCTGTTGCTCCATAGATCAGTAATTATCTTGTATTGAATGCTTTTGGAGTGCAAGTCTTCATGTAGTCATGGAAATCTTCTCACAGCTGTACTGAATGCTCTTCACCAGTCCACAAATCAAGACTTTATAAAATGATTTTAAGTGATTGGCCAAATACCTCAAGCGTGTGATGGAAATGTTACACTCCTTACCATATTTGGAAAATTAAACATTTGTAACAATGTCATGCAAATCTTCCAACACAGTGAGAATGATTTTTGGGGGGTGTTTGAATGAGGGGTTTTAGAAAGGTGTGGTTGAGAGAATATCTCTTTGGGTTTCAGACTTTAATCTATCTGACCTCATGGATCTATCTATGAGCAGCAAAGAGAGGAAAACATGAAATTGTGTCACGTGACCCCTTTAAAACAAATGGTTAATCTCACCTACATGCCTATACTGATATTAATTTGTGCTCATGAAACTCCAAGTGACAACACAAAGTCATTAAATGTATTTATTACCCCTAAGTTCTTGTGTCCTTCACACATTGCGTTAAAGTTTAAACGAGCTGATATTTCATCTCAAACAAGGAAGGACTACCGCTTTAAAGCATTAATACACAAACATGTGAAACTACTCGAGTTTGAAGTATCATGTAATTTACATGTTTACAAGTAATGTCGTGATGTTGGATTGGTAAATGGCTTTTAACTTTTTTCCCTGAACATTTCCAGAACCATGTAGACATGTTTCACTCTGTTGTTATCAATTAGGGTTGCATCTTCAGTGTATTTTGCGTATATTTGGCCATTTGTATGGAGTGTCTAATCATGTACAGCATTTCAAAAGTCTCTTCTGAGGCTCAGTGTGCGTTGGATGCTACTTTAGCTGTTCATGCAGGCAGTATGCAGCAAGGCAGCTCTTGGAGGAGAGCTACTGTGTACTTTTCCATCCTTCTCCATCACCTCAGCTTGTCCTTTGAGGAACGGGTCTTAATTACTTCCCTCAGTAGTTAATAGGGTGAGGCTTGGTGTGATTGCAAGGTGTCACTTCCAGAGTTGTCTCTCCATGTGGGATCTGAGTCTAGTTGTTGTTCTCTAAGGCTCTCTGCCCTGAGACGCCACACACATGCATACGCGCACACACACACACACACACACACAGAAGTAACAGCACATTCAATGCCATAACCTCTACTCATTAAAAGATAATTAAACTTATTAGAATTTTAGCCTGTTATTTTCATCTTAGCAACTTCAGCGAAAGAGGTGTGATGATATTCAACACTCGCTGACTAAAATTAGAATTAAGGAACTGCAATGTGCTTGATAAATTATCATTTTTGCTAAGCTCAAGAAGTACATTAAAGATATTTGTGTGCCTTCATATGGCATTAGATTTATTACTATACAACGAAACCCTTAACAATGTTATGAAATAATAGGTAAAATACAGAGTAACTGGGAAATAACAAAGCTATAAATGGAGCAGCTTATGAAAAATGCTTGTATCACCAGCTACTATTTCCTTATGTTGAATTCCCCAATTGATGCCTCAAGTATAAGCATGCATCCATTACTCAACACAACATATTGTGCATTAAAAAAATACAAATCCCAGATCCCAACATCACACACCTTTTTATTAGTTTAATCATGTTTTATTTTTCTTTGGATAAATTTCTCCTCATTTCTCATAGACCATATCTGTTAAACTTTACAATAAGGTCCCATTTTTAAAAGCAGTCACAATTTAGTTTGTAGACTAATTTTTACTATTAACTACAACTTGCCTCAAACTCCTAATTACTGCTTACTAATAGTTAAAAGGGATTGGATTAAGGGATAAAGAATATGGTTATGCAGAAAAAGGCATCAATATGTGCTTTATAATAAGCAATAAACAGCCATAATACTCATATTAATAACTAGTTAGCTAGTTTAATAGTGAGATTTTTTTAACTGTTAGGGTTAAATGTTGAAATGCTGAAATGCTGAACAAGTTAACAAATGAAACCTCATTGTAAAGTTTTACCAACATTTTTACTTTTTTAACCTCTAAGGTTCAGTATCAACACATACACATCACCAAAGTCATTCATATGGATCCCATATACTGCTCTAAGGAACTGCACTCATTTTACATTTTGACAATAGACTGATGTAGATGAAACGCTTCAAAGACCTTATTAGCATCTCACTTTGCATTTTTGCACTTATATTGTTGTGCATGTCAGAATTCATATAACAATCCAAAATGGTGAATACGGCTTTGCCAGAGCATCAGCGTTTCCTCATAAAGCGGCATATTTGCCCTGATTCCCCGCTTCAATTATTTTCTTAACAGGACTCGCAGCTTGAGAAGGGATGAATCATTCTGAATAAGGTTATGATGTTCTCAATCAGAGGCAGATCATAGCTGAAGATTTCATGCTTGATTATATTTGTCCATTATAGAAAGGAAACGGGAACCATTCCCAAGAATTATGCAAAACCCCAGGTATTCACCCACTGCATTTATTATTAACCAGGTAATGGGAAAGGTCTACAATCCAGAAAACCCCTGCAATCCTAAAACCGATACATCAAGATGAGGTTTCTGAGATTATGTATATTTTGTATGTACTTTGTGTATTCTCTTTCACTCTTTTCCTGTGTTGGGAATATATCCTTTTAAGTATATGATCCTCTTAACAAAATATGAAAAACATAAATAATCATTGCAATGGATATGTTGTGAAGCTGATTCAGGAGTTTTGTAAGAATCTATGTGAAGTTTATTTAAAGCTGAATCCTAATTTGCATACTTCTGTGCACTATACTATCAGGCCGTTGAAATACTGTACATCTTTATACCACAGGCCTGTGTTTCAAGCTAATTGCATTACTTTAAAGAGGCTGCATCTTGATAATTTTATCTTTTGATATAAAACAGTTCAATGCAGTATTAAAACTTCTTCCGCAGGTGAAGACATCAACAGGGACCACCCACATTTTCCCATCAACAATGCAAATTAGCTGTTCGGAAACTTGGCCCACCCAGTCATAGCATATGCAAGATAGAAACAGCACTAAACAACAGAAAAACTAGTACAGCATGGGAACGTCTGTTAAATCTGGCAGTACTTTATATAGTATCTGCACACTCTTCCAAAATATAATAAGAAACTTTTGGAAACTTTAGAATAACGAATAGAATAAAAATAGTTTAATCAAGAGCTGTTAATGAAATTGAAACATTTGGGAAAATAAAACATTATATAATCCTTTAAGACTTTAAACATATTAGGTGGGCTTAGCTAATATGTACTTACAATTAAATTTATAATTTGGCACAATGCACTTTTTGAGTATATACATGTTTTTAAATTGTACTTATATTTGTAAAAATACTTACATGTAGTTATCTGTAATTATAATTTATGTGTTTACATTTATAATTACACTGTTGACCCATCCCTACTCCTTAACCCACCCTTAAACCTATACCATTAAACCTGTCCTTAACCTTACCCATATCCCACCTCAATAGCAGCAAAAGTGTTGTGCAACACTGTAAAAAAAAAAAAAAAAAAGTTGTTCCAACTTGAAATAACTTCTTACCCTGCTGCCTAAATTTTTTTAGTCAGCTTGAACTTTTAAGTTACTTAATGTTAATTTAAGTAACAATTGGAATATTTTAGCTGACTAAACTAAAAAAAATTAGGCAGCAGGGTAACAAGTTATTGTATAAGTCAAAACAATATTTTTTTCAGTATTTTTTTTTTTTTACAGTGAATATGAACACAATAAATACAAACTATAAATACTTATTCTTTGATGTAAGTACATAGTAGTTAATATAATATAAAGTGACCCATACTTTTTATACCTTTAGGTACATATATCTTATTGATGGTCCTGAGATTAAAGTCGAGGAGTTTCATCAAATCAGAATTTAAATTCAAAGTTAAAAACCCACTTTTTTATCCAGGTTTATCGCTGTTATAACTAGAGTCTGATGTGCTATCACTTATTAGTGTTTTGATATTATCCATTGCTTTATTTTCACTGTTTTATATTCATAATTTTAGTGTGGTATTGTACTGCACATGTGGTCAGCTACTGTTGTTGTAATTGTGCTTTATAAATACATTTTTATTTGATATATGTAAAAAAAAAAAAAACTCTTATTTTTTTTGACAAATTGGTATTTTTGGGTCCGATCACATCCCATCATCACATCCCATATGGAAAATCCTTTTAGAGTTTGGATTTCCAAAGTAAAGTACCTAAAACTGCAAAAATGTCCAGAGATCCAGAGTCTTTGAGGGGCCTCCTAAACTTTTCTGGGATGAGGCCAACCAGTGACTGTGCATTTGTTTGAGGGAATTAAACCAAATAGTTAATTCCACCCCTTTTGTCACAGAAAGAAGCTCTCTAAGCTCTAAACAAACATCACCTGCTTCTCAGTTCATTTTGTTTTTTCAATTTGACAAAAGAGCCGTCTGAATGAGCGAATCCTTTCATAGTGCTGTTGTTGCTGATTATTAACCTTCCACTGAACTCTCAATTAATCCACCCGGGGGTCATGTCACGCAGAGCAGGAGTACAACAGCCCACTGTAGCCGGACAACCTTGCTGCATTCGAACAGCCTGATAGCAGTCTGCCGACAACGCTCATTGGTATTCTGCGCAGCGGCGAGTGTGTGTGGAGAATTAATTTGTTACATATGTCATGTTCCTCATGCAGTCCTGGCACACATTATGGCTGTGTCTTCTGGGACTACCCTCAAACCATGCTCCGGGGCTGTTTCCACACTCCCAGGAGACTTGGGTAGAAAGAAGAGGAAGAATTAAGAAATTAAAATGATGCACGGCCCTGGAGGATTAGCCGCCAAGGCCTGGTAGCACTGCAGCGGGGAGAATGATGTACCTGAAGCAAAGCAAAAGCAATACACTCTGAAAAATAATCAAAATAGTGCAGCGTAAGCAAGGTAATGCTTTGTCTGATATTGATACGTTGTCTACAGATGGACTCGCAGTACAAGAGAAGAAAAACAAAACTGAGCAATGACGCAAATACAGCCATCGGCTGAATTCTCTGAAGGCCGAGTGCAGATGAGGTCAAGTAATATTTTTAAACCTCATATTGTAATCAATAAAAGCATTAAAAAGGCCACAGCACATTATGCTGGGGAGCGTTTCACAAAAGCATAGTTAGTCAACTAAGTTCTGTCGTTACCTACATAGTTGTTTGACAATTTGGTGTTCCCAAAATCCAACATTTCCAAAGAGTATCGCAAAGTTGTGTTGTCAGAGCTACAACTCTCTGCCTGTGGTTAGAAGCATAATGAAACAGTCTAAATCTTTTTTTACATACACACAATTCAGTTTATATTTAAAGGAATAGTTCATCCAAAAATGAAAATTATGGCATATTTTACTCACCCCCAAGCCATTCAAGGTGTATATGACTTTCTTCTTTCAGACTAACAGAGTTTTTAACAGAGTTTTTTTTTTTTTTTTTTTAATGATCCTGGCTCTTCCAAGCTTGATAATGCTGGTGGATTATTTTGAAGCTCTGTAAAATGCGCCGTAAAAGTAACCTTTACACCTCCGGGGGTTTATCACATGTCCTCTGAAGCAGATCGATTGTTTTTTTTAACAAAAATATTTCTGGTTTTAAAATTATAACATAAATAACTGACTGGTTATTTTCCACGAGAAGGCAGAGTTCCGGCTACTTGCTGACTTCTGACCCGACGTATGATGTATGACATAAGTTGTGTCATACATCGAGTCATAGGTCAGCCAAGAAGCTGGAACTAGAGCTGGAAGTCTGTTATCTGCTTCAGAGGACACATGATAAACCCCCGAAGGAGTAAAGGTTAGTTTTACGACACAGTACTTGTGGATATATCCAATTTACGAAGCTTCATAATAATGGCCACTATCCACCAGCATTACCAAGCTTGGAAGAGCCAGGATAAATGTTTTAAAAACTCAGACTGTGTTTGCCTGAAAGAAGAAAGTCAAATACACCTAGGATGGCTTGGGGGTGAGTAAAATATGCCGTAATTTTCATTTTTGGGTGAGTTATTTCTTTAACATGAATGAAACAAGGAGTTAGGGATAAACGTACAGTCTTTATGATGACACACACTGTATATAGGTGCTATATAGTGTAGTTTTGTTCAGAGAAGTTGAACAATTAGTATTTTTAGTTGAACATCTATTGAACGCACTGTACGTCTATCCCTCACAACCTCATTTTCATTCCTGTTTGCATACTTGCTCTAGTAGGTACTAGAGAGGAACCCACAAAATATAGCAAAACAATGGAGAACAGAATAATGAAGCAGTCCTTGAAAGCCATGTTTGTTATTGACAGCAATAATATGATATGAATTTGCACAACTGAATAATTAGCAGAAGCCTGTGATCAAGTAAAGCCCTTCGAAGCTGCACTGAAACTATGATTTTGGGCCTTCAACAGCTGATGCCCATTGAAATCTACTATATTGAGAAAAATCCTAAAATGTTTTCCTCAAAAATTCCTTCATTTCTTTTTGACTGATGAAAGAAAGAAAGACATGAATATCTTGAATGACATGGGGGTGAGTAAATTATCAGGAAGTTTCATTCAAGAAGTGAACTCATTCTTTAGACATAAGTGTAAATGACTGCATACACCATAGTGACCATTCCCTACTACAGTGTGGTTAAAAAAGGAAGGGTCTAAAAAAGGTCAATGTTTTTTTCTCAGATGTCAGATGATTGAATGTCTCCACCACAGGCCAGAAATTTTGAAGCATGCTTCTCTTCAGTCTAATTTCTCTGTCTTTCTGTCTGGCGCGCTTTCACCCTATCTGGGGTGAGATGAAGTGCTCTAACTCATTAGTGTCACATCTGTTCTCACTGGCTGAGGTGAAAGCTTGTCCTTCTTGGCCACTCCTCTGGGTGATTGACACATTTTGGTGAGCTCGGGTTGATCGATTGCTCTTAACAGCAAATCACAATGAGGGCTCGGCGGCAAGACTGCTCGGAATTTTAGCTCTGACTCAGTCAGAACACAATGACAGAGTGTGTCTTGGTGATGTTGTCCCTGGCCAGCCTCTCCTATACTCCCATCACCCCCTGGGACTCTATTTAAGTGACATCCCTACAATGAGGCTTCCGATGTCCAATGGCTCTAAAAGAAGAGGATGGCGTTCCCATCAGAATGACCAAGAATCTGCAGGGAATTGATTTTTGTCTGAGCACCTCGAGCTGTCCCCCTTTCTTTCTCCCATATATTTAAATCATTTGGGTCGTTTACTGTAGCAAGAAATAGAAAATAATGCGTGAGAAAAGTTTTGTGGAACATTAAGGTCACTGTAGTCGGTTTGGTTTATCTTCCCCTAGTTTAATAGCCTTTCCGAGCTCAGCTGGGAAGAAGTTCAGACCTACCTATTAAATATAGGACATATCTACTTATCTACTTTACACCAGATTTCACCTGCAGGGCACCCTGGATTCTAATATTACATAAAAACACTTTTACATTAAAGAGCACATTACAGAAAAAAAAAATACATATTCATCACTGACTAAAAGAGTAAGAATACTTCTGAGACCTAAATATAACATTTGGAAAAGTGGGTGTTACAACATACAAGGCTGAATGTGAGTTTGCTGAAACAATAGCTGTTTGGCTACTGGTTTGCTTTTAAGAAATCACATGAACAAATATTCAGACCAGTAACAGCACAGCTGTGAGTGTGATTTTGCTTATACAAATTTCAATAAAAAAGAAATTCATATTAACTCAAAAATGATTGTTCATAGGAAGTGACATCACTGTTTGGTTGAAAAACAATTAGCTTAAAAAACAAAAAACAAAAAAGTGCATTATATAGCATGCTTTGATAAATACCAGAATAAAAACACAGCAGGAAATTGCATTAAAAGCAATTTGACTTTCGTGCATTTAGAGTTGTTTACACTGTTATGCTACGCATGGACAAAGTTTCTAAAACAATTTGGACATATGAACGAGTATCTATGTGCCAAAAATCTTTCATGTTTCGGAGAGGTTTTTAGATCATTTGTCTTAATGACGTATATGAGGATGGAACTCCTAATATGGGCATGTCTCCGGAAGCACGCGCCCGCGCAAACATAGACCAGAGACCCAGACAGTGTTGCCAACTTAGCGACTTTGTCGCTATATTTAGCGACTTTTTAGACCCCCTTGGCGACATTTTTCCCAAAAAGCGACTAGCGACAAATCTAGAGACTTGTTGGACAAACCTCAGCGAGTCTCTGGTACTGCCACTCGTGCGCATATCTCTCTCTGCATCTGTTCTGTTCAGCGAGAGGCTGAGAGGAGCAGGTCTTTCAGTTAAAATAGATATTATGTTGCTTCTAACTCTATTTTACATGCAAATATAGCCAAAATCACAGCATAGCCA
>JAUMHE010000043.1:9747217-9762405 GCA_032359235.1 Enteromius mattozi
ATATATTAGCAAGAACAAATTAAACTGACATTTTTATATTGTTAAAAAAGACTTCCATTTCAAATAAATGCTACTTTTGAGCTTTCTGTTCATCAAAGAATGAGTTTTGGGGGGTTTTTTTTTACAAAAAAAACAATTGTTTTCAACATTGATAATAAAAAATGTTTCTAGAGCACCTAGGATCTTGTGACGCTGAAGACTCTCCTCCCCAATCAAATCTTTTCAAAAGTAGTATATATATTTGTGCGTACATTTAGTGATTTAGCAGATATATTTATCCAAATGAAGAACATTAAGAAACATCACAAGCAATTTATGATAAAACACACAATGATTCTCTCAGTACCACAAATGGCAAGTTTTAAGTGCAAGCTAAAGTAGTATAGAGGACTGGACATCAAAATATAGGAGAAAAAACAAAAAAATCTAAGAGATCTCTAATAAAGTTTATTTATAGGAAGTACCTTGGATTATGGTTGTGGTTTAACTTAAGTGCTCACAGAGGTTGTGTGTGCCTTTAGCTGTTTCTTGTGATGGTCTCTGTCGATTGGGTGGAGGTTGAAAACTCACAGAGTGAAGGTTCTGGAAAGCCACTTTCACACGCTTTCACAAGTTGGGAAAGGACATTTGTAGGGAGGGAGCTGTTTCAGTGCCAGTCTTGAAGCACCAATGCTATAAAACAACACCGTCGAAATGTGGCTTCCTGGCTGTACTGGTTGGCTTTAGTGTTGTAAAACCCAGATGTCATCGACTGATGGGGTGGCTGGAATGGAGCTTTTGCTTTTTAATGTGTCCAGAACTATTCCAGATATTCCACCTGTTTATATTGTTGGTCTGTGACAAGGCACAAGGAACACGTAAAAGCCATAAAGTGATATGAAAAACAATTACAACATATATTTATATTACAATTCTTTTAAGACAGCTTTACAATTAGTACATTTCTATAATTGTTGCTCAGTTATTCTACGTATGATTTTTTTTTGTCAGTAAAATCTTGGATTAAAGCATGTTTTTTTGCTTCACAAAGAAGCAAATAGAGTGATTTCGACAGTTTTTTCCTTTTTGTCTATGAATACTGGCCTTGATGAATTGGACTTGATTGGACTACAAAGTTCTCTTCACCTAAATATGTATGTCAGTTTTTGTGGATGCTTTATTTGGATCTTTTGTAGGTTGCTCAAGAAGACAAAAGGCAAGTGTGTGCCTTTGGAGTATGAATCGCGTTCTCCAGAACACCACTTCACCTTTGAGGCAACCCCTAAAAATGTTTTCTTAGCTTCTGTGCAGTCTCACAGTGCTCTGTGCACTCGCTGGCTCTACTTGTTAAATTGTGCACTTAAAGCAAATGCAGTATCACAAGGGCAACACTTACTTGGATCGCACAGTCCCCCACACATTGACAGTGTCCTTTAGTATCAAGGGCAAGCTCTGGATCTTTCTGTGAATGCCACACACTGCCACAACTGTACAGTAGCAAAAAAAACAAAAATGAAACCTTGTCTAAAGATTCTGCCTCTCTTGGTTTTAAACTTGCTCGGCTGCACCCTCATGTATGAACTGGAGATCTGGTCTACTATGCACTACTTCTAAGAAATACTCTTCCCCTGCCTCAGCGCTTCTCAACTGTGGGATTAAATGCAAGAACATTGGACTCAGAGTAGCTCAGTGAAGCTCAGGGCTCTAGCTGTCGCCCATGTTGGTTAATCCAGGGCAATGTGACACCACAGAGTGTCCCACTGTAATTGAGGAGTTGTTGCATTTGTGTAGTTTTGACTGGCTCAGCACTGCTGTTGAAAGCATAGGTCTATTGACGGTGACATAAGCCAGCAACAGTTAATTAAGTTTTTCATAAAGTAATGCTCGCAGCTGGATTAGAGGACTCTCTTCAATATAAAGTTTCTCTTATTTGTTTTAGGTCACAGAAGGATTGAGCCCGAGGAGCCTTGCAGCTATGTGACTTAAATCATACTGGAGTGGATGATAGACACGAGCACACTTTCTCATTGGGAGCTTTTTTTGGACATGTTGTAATTCCATTAAACAAACTTGATTCTTTTCTTTCTCAATGTCAGAAAAAAAATGGCAGGCTATTACATTTGAAGGAAGGTTAAAATTTAAATTATTACAATAGGTGCAGTGAATATTTATCTCGCTTTGAAGAGAGGGTGAAGAGGACGAGATACAGTAAACTTCAGCATTAATGTAACTCTTCATTCAACCATGCCAGTAAGCCATATCCATACTTAATGTAACATTAAATGTCAAATAATAATACATGTCTGTAATATCCAATATGTTGAAATAAAAGGACAAGAATCATGCTTGATGTTATTAGATCCATGAGGGAGCAGAGCATGCAAATACACCCTGGCTAGTGGTGAAGGCACAGAAGCACAGGCCACAAACAAAATATTTGCATATATTTCTTATGATACACACTGCATCTCATGTCCAAATGTTTCTCTTACAGAGCACATACATTTTAATATGGTTCCAGGGCTCTGGATTCCATCTTGTACTTGCCTTTTGTACGTGGAAATATACTGTAATTCTTTTGCGGTACTATTGAGATTTTAACTGTGTGTTAAAAAATGTTTCTGACAAAAACTAGTTAGTTTGTATATTTTTTAAAGTAAAATATGCCAAAGCAAACACACAGCAATGTACAGATCTAAGTCTGGTCTGGAATATGCAGTTGAGAGGTGGGACAGATCTTTCCTGTCTACCCAAAGTGCCCTCTGCCCTCGATCCACTCCATGTTTTCTATTTACTCTGTAAGAGAAACCCTGGTCCGAGCGATCATGAGGCAATAATAAAATGCAAAAAAATTTACTTTTAACAACCCGCTCCTCTTCGCTATAGAAAAAAATACACATCTCCGTTCCCATTGCAAGAGAGAAAATGCCAGCTCTCCAACTTTCAAAAAAAGGCTCCTTACTCCATGCAAATCCGCTTCCTCTCAGCACCGCACACATTGAACAGTGACAAGCAGACTGATAAAAACAGTGAAACATCCCAGTGCTGCATCCGAAACTGAAGGCAGTTGTCTGGTTGTCCAGTCATTCACTTCCCAGTCAGTGTTCTGTGTATAAAGGCATCGCTTACGGAAAATGGTTTCAGACAGGCTTCCAAAGCACCTCGTAATAGTCAAAAACAAGTGAGCTGTAGAGAAACCCAAGGTAATATTTAGTAGGTACAGGACTTTTTTCTAGGTATATGGCTGGTATAGATATAAACACACAAAAGCATTCACATAACACATAAGTACACTCTGAGCAACGAAGGTACAGAAGCTGTCACTACAGATAATATAGCATAACACACACTTGGAATAACCAGTGCAATTTTTTAATTCAATATATTAATTTTATGGTAACAACAATTCAATAATTTCATTTTATATTAATAATGCTTTATTTTAAGCCTCTGTCATGTAATGAGAGTTAAATTAAGTCATAGATAAAGTTTAGGTTCATCAACTTGTTTTTCTTAAACATCTTGAAAAATGCAAGTTCTTGAACCCACATCTCAAGAACACAGAATCATCTTGACGAGATTTTAATTTGGTCCCTTTCTGCACACTTTGGCCCCTCGGTGGCCCCCCCAAGAATCCTACAATCGCCGCGGCACCTTGACTGACATCGGCACCTCCCCTCAGTGCAACGTTTCCCTGATGACTGATGCTCCTGTAGCACATTAACAGAGACTTGTCCATTTTGTCAGCCACTTTCACTAGAGAAAATAAGTTGCGCGTAACCACTGTTTTCCCAGAGTTTGTGGGGACTGAGGCTCCCGAGGCATGCTTCACGGATGGCCGACAGTGTTGTGGTCCCTTTGTGAGTCTCTCCACAGTGCTCTCCCCTGGCTGAGGTTCGCTGCAGCTGTGGCTTCTCAATAGGGCTTATTGTAGACGCGCGGAGTGTGAGCGAGCAGCGCAGTGATTGAGCGGAACGGAGGGAAAGACGCCTGTAGTGCAGGGATGCTTCTGAATATGTTTCCTTCACTCACTCGGGAAGAGCGCGTCTAGAGCGGCTGCGACGTGACGGAATCCTTCTGCATTTTTACGAGAACGTTCACAATTTACAAACACGCGAAGGACCAGGAGGAAAAGGTGAGTCTGATTTATGCAGTGTTTGCTAAGGTGTAACATCTTACGGACTGAATGTAGGTTCCAGTGCACGTTTATACATCAGGAAGCTACAAAATCATATTATAGCAATCTCAAAGTTGAGAAATCGCAATACTGCTGTGACATTATTTGTTATGATTTTAATGGATTTCGGATTTTTCATAAATTACCTATTTAATATAACGTACTTGCGTTAAAGTATGGCATACGACACATAGGAAAGAGAAATATCAAATAAAAGAAGAACAATGAAACGTAATGTAACGTTAATAAATATGTTCACGCGCTATGCACTTTCAGAGATTGTCGAACCGTGTGGTCAGCGTTAAGATTTTTAGGAGCCGCTCTGAAAGTTTTTCTTCACTGCCTGTGATGTTTTAATATTCAGCGCTTTTCCCTCAGGAGCATCTGTGATGTTCAAAAGTTAAGGTCTGGCAGTCAGCATATTAATCGAGTCGCTACGAAGTACAATTTCTCAGTCCTAAGAGCAATACTTGGGATCTTGCCAGGCACTCGCATTTGTGATGCAAATACCGTCGTCTGTAGTGTGACTGTGAAAGACTTTTTGATGTGAAGATACCTCAGTGAGAGTTTTTTGTTTATTTTTTGTTGTTTGTGTAGTGTTGTACCATAACAAGTGCAGATATCACAGGTACAGAGGTGCAGATTTTCCTCACACCTCCGTATCGATATCAAATACCTCCCTGTCAGGACGCCACTGCAATGCCAACAACAGCACCGAGGCTCGTAGTAGAAACTTCACTTGCAATGTGAAGCCAGCGGCCGCTAGGTGGCGCTTTGAGTGAACTGTGAGGGCCAAGTTGATGTGGCTTACATCCAAAAATTAATTGTGGTTTTAGGTGTGTGTGGGTTTTTCGCTTTAAAGTGATTTTCAGTATTATTTGTAGAATATGTAGTTGTTATTGTGTTGTTGCTTAATTGCTTATTTCCCATTTTAACATCTGGTTTGCACTTCAGTTTTTGTGCCCATGCATAAACAAGGCTGTTGTCAGGGAGGGATGACCAAGAATGTTGTCCTGTAATATGGAGGTCCTAAGATTTTTATATGGTGAAGACTATGTCTGTCTTTGATTTTTGGGCTCTAAGGAAAGATATAAAAATTGGATAAAATTCATAATTTTAGATATGAGATTGATGTAGTTTTGCCAAGTCATGCTGTAAAATTGCTGTGAAATTATCATTTAGAAATTTCTAGTAAATTTCACAATTAAATATAAAGAAAGAAGGAGTATCACTTTAAATTAAACATGAAATTTTGAAAGACTAAAGCAGTATTTCTTGTAAAATGTACTTGTTTTATTTTCACCTTGAGGAAAAAAAAAATATTACGGATAAGTGCAATATGCCTGTGTCAGAAATGTATAATATGCAAATTTTTCAAGGACCACCTCATTAGGGCGGCATACCCGTAAACATTTTGTCCCAGACCTTTCGAATTTAAGTGGCAGCTTTGTGCATAAAGAATTTATTACAAAAATACTATATGAACAGTTTTTTTTAGTGAAGCGTGTAATGAAACTCTGTAAGAAATAGTCATTATAAACGTATTCTTTATTCGAATTTTTCATCTTGCATGTTCATAAGCAGTCATATCCAGCCCAGATCCTTGCGTAATCTTGTCGTAGTCACCCTCAAGAGTCTGCACAGCGAAGGGCAGCCATAATAAGAAGGCCATATGCTACCAGTCCGCACTGTGCTGTGTTTGATGTCCAGATGCCAGGAGCCTTGCTTTGCTCTGTGTTGGAGCATACTGTCCCTGATGAGTGCCACAATCGCTCTTGCACCGCAGGGGGGCTATGACTAAAGATTGTGTTGAGATGGGTTTTTGGAGCTGAATCTCTGGCTGTGGCTGTGGGCGCTCTCTCACAGGGCGGTCTGCGCTGTAGCCTCAGCTCCTCTCGTCAGATGGCATGGGGGGCTAATGAGACTTCATCATCCTGTCCCAGACCATTTGGGCGATCTGTGCTGAACACAAAGTCCGGGGCCTCAGCCAAGCCCGACAGCGAGCAGATTCGGGCGGGGAATAATGTTAGTGGGGGGCTGGAAAGAGAAGAGGAACAAATATAGTACACTGATAGCACGGCATATAGTTATAATGTACAGCAAATCGGGTTTTTTTAGACACAATCCATTGTTTGATTACTCTAAAATAACGAATCGAATAAAGGGGTTGTTAAGGATCCGAATGCAAAACACACACAGATTTGAATCTTTAACAGTCAAGTCACATTTTGTTTAATTTCGTGCCAATACAGATTGTTTCAAAGCAGCTTCACATTAATAAACAGGACAATAACAGTATTAATGTTGCAAAATTCATCAATTATGAAACAAATTCAATTTTAGCTCTACAGAAGATGATAGAGTGCAACTGTCAGATTTCAGAAGTAAAAACTTCATTCATGTTCTCCACTGGGAAAAAGATTTTGAATCATAATCTTTGAAGACAGACCTTTTGTGAGCTCCAAGGTGGTTAGAGCTGCACTCCATAACTCTTTTCGGTTAAAAATTATTTTATTGAGCAAGTACATAACTAGCTAGTGTTGAAAGCTATCTCCTTTCCAAGTCGATAAGCTTGTAGTAACGTTATCAAATTTGAACGGTTAGAGTTGTTCATCTTTCTTTTATTAAGTTAAATTTATGTCTGTGTACATAAAGGAGGAGTCCCATCTAGTAGCGTATAGCCTTTTCTGGAATAATTACACTCAAGTTCTAAGGAACATTAAATTGTTTCAGAGGAAAAAAGCTCTATTTCATTTAATGACATTTGAATGATACAATTGGAGATTAGACTGCATGTATAGAAATTGACTTCTACAGATAACTTCAATGCAGACTAAATACACAGTAATGCAGTGTTAATGTTAACAACAACAGTTTGAAAGCAAATTATAACCGTAATAATAATTTGCATTATTTGACATGATCTGAGATAACTTGTGCTAGTGCGATTTGTTTAAAAATGAACATTTTCTTCAGTTGGTCAGAACAAAACTGGCAGACATGCTATTTACTTGTTCAGATGACATTTTCTGGTGAAACTTCTTATTGGACATAATGACAGTATTCTGTATCTGTAATTCTAAAGTAAAGTTTATATCCACATTTGTGCATTGACTGACAGCCCACACATACTATACACCTCAAAACATTAGATTCATCCACACCTGAGGAGCTGTGTGATGCACAACCCACATAAAGAAGATAATTCTGCAAATAACAACAATTGCATGATGCAGACAGAGATAAGAGATAACGACAAAGAGGCAAAACTTACTTGCAGTTTTAATCAATGGTATTATGCTTTTGTGGAAACCATCTGTTTGAACAAAATTTAAGGTGAAAAGCTACATTACCTACGATACTATACAGAAAATCTGAAATTTGTGAAGGAAACTGTGCCAAAAGATAATCAATGACTTAATTACTCTGCCAAAATAAATGGGTAGGTATGCATATTTTGCAATAATCTTTGCAAAGAATAGTTTTATATTTATATAGCTTTTAATTTGATTGTCATTCATAGTGCTTCATAGGATTGTAGTTTTTCCCTCACTAAAGCTGTTAAGTAGCCGTGTGCCTTTGCATTTTTATATCATTTTCAAATACTTTTTTTTTTGTGTCAAATAAAAGTCTGTAATGTGATTCACCTTGTAGCTGGTTGGCTTGGTTAATAAACTCTATGGGAAAAATAAATAGGAAAAATACAAATGCTGCTGAAACGTCGGCAAGGAGTAATACAATCTATAGTGCATCAGTTCAGAGTTAAATTCAGCTATAACCAACATTATACAGCTCAAGTCAGTTGATTCAATCAGTTCCACTAATTGTGTCAATGTTGGAAAGGATCTGAGACTGTGACATGCTGCCCTCACATTAATTTCTGAAAAATGAAAGCAGATGGTATTTCTTTGTGTGTTCTGTTGTAACTTCCGATATATGTTTTTTCCTTATAGCCTGGAACCTAAGCAATTTGGGCACATTTGAAAAATGCTATGTCATGCAAACATGTCCTGAGATATTGCTTCAGACACACCGCATTAAAAAATCCCAGGGCTTGTTTCCTATGTCCTTGTTTGGCGAGTTTTAATGCAAGCTTGATAAATGATCCACATCACCTTCCAGCTCTCTTTATTAGCCTGTGCTATGCTTATAAGCATTCCACCCTCAAAGCTCTTTTTATTTAGCAGTGGTGTCATGTACAGTAGCACTTCAATGAAATTATTCGAGGTCGGAGATAATTGAGACGTGTAGCGGATTATTTTGCCATAACTGTGTTTTCTTGAAACCCGTCAGCCATTTTTGAAAACTTTTGTTGAATCTACTCAGTCAAACGCGTAGAGATCTAATCAGTCGCTAAGCACTTGTAATTCCCCTATAAAGTGAAGCTTACGATAGAGATTACAGGCTTTAGATGAGACTTTTCCCCACTGAGGGGTCCTGGCACTGTGGTCTTCTAAAGCAAAGCGCAAGACGTTCTGTTCTCCTCCAGCAGCGCTAGCGCTTTTGAGCTTGGAGGGAATACAAGGAGGGAATGGATTCCCTGAGGGATGCTTTGTGATTTACTCTTCTGTTCACCTTCAGAGCCTTAGCTTCACGTATGCTCTTATTTAGCACAGCTACAGCATCTGTCATGTCTCAGATATGTTTAACACCTTTTATTTAAACCCTATATTACGGTCAACATTTTTTAACAACGCTAATGATTTAACACTTTTAAATAGCATCATAGTTTGAAGCCCTTCTGAACCTGCATGAAATATCTTAATAAATCTTATAAACATGCTGCAATAATTGTGAGGTTTCGAATTGCCATGGACTCTAAACCCAATATGGGAGTTGTTCTGTCTGTAAAGCTTAGGTCAGATCTCATCTTTTCTCGGACAACGAGGGATTTCCGTGGAGATTTTGACATCCTCTTCAACATCAAAATAAGCTGTTGGGGCGTGAATCCTGCTGCTGTGGGTTTGAACTGCTGGAAGGACAGATTTCTCCAGAGAACGTATATGTGCTCTATCCAAATCCCTTTTGAACTATTTTTTCCAGACTTGTAAGTGTTTGACTTTAAAAGGATGTTAGAAACACCTAAAAGGCTCTCTCGGACCGAGAAGCTCCAGGGACCCCTTAGGAGAAATTTGTGCCTGGAATTTTGTCACTTCAGAGTGCACACTTTTAAATTGTACTTCTCCATTTCAATTTGGAGCATGAGGGTTTTTTATATACTATTAAAAAAATCCAGTGTCACTTACATAAGACACTTTTACAGTGTGGTGAGGCTTTGTAGTTCTTAGTAGCAGCTCTTAAGCTAGAGGTTGAAGGTTCAAACCCCAGGTGGGGCCATTCACGAGCCACTGCCATTGTGCTCTTGAGCAAAGTGCTTAACCAACTCCAGTGTGAGATTCAGACAGTACAAAAATACCGTAAGTGACATTGGATTAGAAAGTAACTGGCTAATAACTACTGCTACAATTAAAGAATAATTTAGTAGCATACTTGTGATATACTTTAGTATATATATATATATATATATTTTTTTTTTTTATCTGGAACTATTACTGTACTAACTTTATTTTTATCACAACTTTAGTCATTTAGTCAAGTTTTTTTCTTGAAAATTGTCTAGACGTTTTTCAAGACCATATAAAACTAAGATCAATACAAAGTACATGTGTTTTAAACTGTTTCTTTGGACACTTTTATTTGTCATTGACCCATATGCTGTCTTGCGTAAGCCAGGTATTATAACGGAGCTACTCTTTCCTTTGTTGGAACTTGAGATTGGTACATATTTGCTTTATTTCTCCAGACCTTTGCATTGGAGCTCTACCCTTCTCCTCCTGTCTGTTTCCCCCTCCCTTCCTGCTTCCCTTCAGCCCTAAAGATTAATGTGCTCCACTTTCAGCAGCGCTGTCAAATACCCATCCAGAGGAAAGAGTCGCATGTCCGTTTTGCTCACCTGTAGCGCTCTGCCTGCACCTGCATCTCAGACGGCAACCTCTGAAATGCCAAAAGTCATGTTGTCTAAATCTGGGGTTCAAATGTGAAGTGGTATTATAAAAATGACAGGAAATCAAGCCTGCATCTGTGCTGACAGACTCTCTTTTTGTTTATTTCTTTGACTCTTTTCGCTCTCTCTGATTTTTCTCAACCTCTCCCCCTGATGTCTGTTCTCACCACAGGTTTGAGAGCTTCAGCTACAATCATCGTTCATTCCTGTGCTCTTTCCCATCAATCACCGGTCAGACGGTCTGCTCTATCCAGCTACCCACGCCAGTGCTGAGGGTGGTGCACAGTTTCCCAGGAGCCACCTCTTAGCCTCAAGATCTCTGGGCCTGTTCAATACGGAGGAGTGTATTTTTTATTTCCTTCTTTTTTTTTTACGTTCATCCTTTAATCCAAATGATGCACATAGGCTCTGCAGTGTGGACTGGACTGACTGTAATGACTATGTTGCTGTTAGCCCAGTGGGATGTGGGCTGCTGGGGGATGACTCTGAACTCTATCCCGCTCCGCCCGGCTTCCCTCAGGCCCTTCAGAGCTAGTGTGGGTGCATCCCTTCAAAGACACAAGCGCAACTGGGTGTGGAACCAATTCTTCGTCCTGGAGGAGTACACAGGAGATGACCCTCTTTATGTTGGCAAGGTAAGGCGAAATTGCTCTGATATTTTATATGTATCAAGTGCATTGAGGTCATTTATTATGACAAATAGGACTGAGTGAAAAAGGGAAAGACATAAAGGAAAACATATAAATGTAGGAATTATCAAAAGTTTGAGAAATGAAAACACTCTTTTGATGATGTTTGTTGCTATACATCTCATCTTTTCTGCACAAAACCTTGCAAACCTTGGCTTGCTGTCTTTGTTGCCATGATGTGGTGATCCCATTTATGATCGGCTGCAATTGATACTAAAACAGCCTACTGTTCAAAAGATTGTTTAATGTTTTTGAAAGAAGTCTCTTACGCCCATCAAGACTGCATGCATCTGATAATAAAAATACAGCAAAAACAGCAATTTTGTGAAATATTATTGTAATCTAAAGTGCCCCTACTATGGATTTTTAAAAATTACCTTTCATGCAGTGTGTATCACAGCTTTTGTGTGTCACAATCCTGCAAAATTTTAAATCAAAAAGTGCAATGTGTATTAAGTTATTGTCTCTCAAATGAAAGAGTCGAATCATTGGTGTTTATAAGTCATTTTTAAAAGTAATCCAAAAAGTAATTTTTAAAGGTAATCCCAAGCCGTTTCATGTTGAGGTCAACATGAAATATTAGCATACTGCATGCCCACTTGTTGGTCTTTTCACATTGATCTGAATGAATGCAAATTAATTTTTTGGGTAAAAATAGCTGTTTCCCCGGTAGCGCTGTACACAAAGCAGCACTGCTTTATCAGGCATTACAGGCATGATAACATAAAAAAATGAGACCAATCGGACCAATCACCGCAGATTAGCGTTATGCAAAGGAGGTGTTTGGGAAAAATAAATAATTTTTAGTGAATCGTTTGGGGGTCGTTGAGCAAGTAAGGTAAAAATAAATGCATGTTTTAAGACAATGAAAGCGTTTTTTTGAAGTGGCACAATCTTAATATGTTTTCACTTGCATTTAGCGCAGTCCCGTTTCAAACAAATCACCTGAAACAAATCTTAATACCAGGTGTAAACAGGGTCTTAGATCTCATCCAGTGGCTGCCTGTTAACTGAGCTGACATGTTTATTTAGATAATGTACTTGGGGCGCCCAGAAGCCACTAGAGCTGTCCAGTCGCTCAGACTTATTTCTCTGGAGTGTCTGGCAAAGTCTTGTGCCTCAGCCACACATGATTGCCGTTTCTGTTAAACATGTGATGCTGATTAAACATGACTACTACTGTGCATAGACTAGCCATACAGGGACGAATCATTTTCATTTTAAAGAAGTCATATCATAAGAAATCCAGTTATCCTTGATCTTTTGATATATGTGCTATGAAGATATACTCTAACAGAACTAAAATTCTCTTCAGTTCATAAAAAAACATTCATTGAAATTGGAAGAGTAGAAAAGCTGCAAAGGCGGCATGTTGAATGCATCTGCACATCAAAGTGAGCGAGACAACTTTCCATTAAAAACTGAAATATGATGTTATGAATATAAAGTTTGAACACTTTTGATTGTCACATTTGCTGAACTGATGTTTTGAAATAGCAGTGTTGTATCAGCTAATTATAAAGTGCCTTGGCAAGGTAAATTGCCATCTTTTACACCTTAAATGTGTAAATCAAGCTCTTAATGAAGTACATGCAATATTTCCTACATGTGCATATTTGAATCAGAAATTTAACATTACTCTCTGTCTATTTTAAAAGCTTTGTGTGATATTCATTTCAGACACTTTAAATGAAAGCACTGGAGAACAGAGGTTGACATATACTGTACTGTCCAATCAGTCTGGGCTTTTAAAGTGTTTTAGCCATCAGTTGTCCTCTCATTAATGCCTGCATTTAGATGAACATGCATTGTTTGATCAAAACTGTTCGGCATGTGGATGATAGTGTGTTTAACGAATATCACATGTAGCGTTTGATCAGACCTCTTTGATACAATGTGGATTTTATAGACATACTTTAAGCTACAGTAAATGAGCCACACAAAGAGGAGGAAAAAAATATTGTCCCAGTAGAAAGCATCTTTTCTTTTATGTATTGGCTCCAGTCTGCTAGCAATGTGATTGCCTCATACGCACAGGCTTGTAAGTAGTTAGCTCAATGCTAAATGCAAAGACAGCCAAACACTTTCCCGTTCTAAAGATAATGAGCCAGATACTCCAGCATGCCACCTGCTCTACTATCCTTGGCTTTTACAATACATTATCTCTCAGCCACTACACACACACCGCTCTACCATCACACACTCAAAACCTGACAGCCAGGTTGAACCTTATTAGATTTTGGCTCATCTCCAATTCACTCTAGCCGGAGGGATCCGGGCAAAAGAGAAGTGACTGAACACAAATGTTTCCCCCGCACTGAATGATGATCAGCGGAGTAATGTACAGTATGGGGTGGCCTATCTCTCTATCTTCCCACAGGAAAGAGATGCCGCAAATCAAATCTCTCAAAGCTCTCAGGTGTTTATCCTGGACTGTGAAGAGATTTTTAATTCTAAAAGCCTTAATTTTATAATTCTAAACTTTTGTTACATGTCAACATCTGACAGATTTGTGATTTCCTTTAATTCCGCTAATTCCTTTTATTTTAAGGAATTCTAGGAGAAATATCTGAGACAAAGTTCATTAGGCAGAACTGAGAACTCCATTAAGAGCAACCTCTGAGCAATAATATTTTCCTCTTGGTTTCTCTTTTAAATTTCTTTATCTTTTGCATCTCAAGTGCTGAATGTATTCTGTATGATGGTCATTGGCTGACTGCTTGTTCTCCTTTCTTGGCTTTTATGTAGATATCCATCCTTTGATCACTAGTGAGCATGAAAGATGGCCTTATTCATCAGGATAAGGGTAGCATAATACAGACATAAAAGACAAGGTCCTCACAAATAACTTACCATGAGATCTTATAGACCATTTTCATATTCTATTTCTTTTTATGCCTGTTCCCCTTTTCATGATATCAACAGCAAAACAATAAAGACATGAGTGGTTGACCGAGATGGGTTTTTCATGACTGATGCTGATATCCAGGGGGCAGGGAAGCTGATATGTTGATTTATTTATAATTAAATTATGGGATATACACAAAGTTGATGAATGCTGCACATTGTACAGAATTTAATTTTAAAATATTTTAATATAACTTAAATGGCCAATGAATAATAATAAAATATTATTTTAAGAATATATCCTAGATAAAATTAACTATTAGTTCTTACATCTCAAAATCTCATTTACTCAGCAAGAACTTGGCATTGAATTAATTAAACCTTTCATCACCAGATCAAAAGTGACAATAAAGCCTCCTAATATTACAAAAGATTAAATTCTGTTCTTTTAACATTTCTATTCATCAAAGTATCCTGCAAAAAGCATCACAAAGTATCAACATTTTAAGCAGCACAGCTGATAATAATAAGAAAATATGCGGATTTAGTAAGAATCCTATCATCAGTCATGTGACACTGAAGACTGGAGTAATAGCTGCTGAAAGTTCTGTCTTGTCATCACAGGAATAAATTACTTTTTGGAGTTTTACTCCGTTTTTATCAAATAAATGCAAATAAATGTCTTTTCAAAAACATAATACATTTTACAGACCCCAAACATTTAAACAGTAGTTTATGGATGCTAGTGTTTATGTACCACAATTGAAAGCTGTCATATTCTTAAAGTTTTTGCTATTCAAGGTCAAATTTTGAGGCGAGTAGAAGAGCAAGAGATGAAGTTTGGGACTTAAACCTTTTGTCTATGTTCAATACACAGTTTTATGCATATTGCAAAGACATATCATGAGAATGTTACACAAAAGGTAGATGTGCACACTGGTAGGCGTAAGTTGTCTGTGAATTATTCAGACCTTTTGACCCTCCCCTGGTGAGCAGAGACCCTGTCAGGAACAGTTGACTTGATGATACCCTAAACTTTTAACAACCTCATTTATATGTTCAAGCCAAAATGGAATAAAATGCTGTGTGCTCTCTTATAAATAAAACAAAAACACTTTCAGGCAGAAATTTGAGACACCAGGGGCCGGTTGCATAAAAGGTTAAGACTAGTCTTAAAAGTTTGTCAGCTAAATTTTTCTTTAAGACTAGTGACAGTTTTTTTTTAAATTCAGTTGCATAAAAATGTATATGTAAATGTAAGTTGAATCCGAAAAATAAAACCGATTACTCTTGGCTAACTGATAGTTGGTCAGACTAGCTCTTAAGACACTTAACATGAAGGCTAAAGCCCTATTCGGACGGGACTAGTTTTACAGGGGGTCGTTAGAGAAATGTTTGTTTCACAGACGTACTCTGTGATTTTAATCCCGTCCGAATCTGCCATGTCTGTGATTTTCTCTCACAATCTCTGTGATAATTCCAGAGCAAATTA
>JAUMHE010000043.1:9769940-9781925 GCA_032359235.1 Enteromius mattozi
GTTTTCTCCTGTAATGCCTGAAGAGTTTGGAGAACACCTGATAAGAGAAAAGAGACCATTCCTTCATCCAAAATCACTCCAGATCCTTCAGAATACCAGCTCCATGATGGTTCTTCTCCACTTTAGTTCACCTCACTCAGGGTTCAGGTCAGACTGGGACAGCCATGGCAAAAGCTTCATTTTGTGCTCAGTGACTAATTCTTGATGTTTGTGTTAGAATTATTGTCCCAATGGAAGACCCAACCATGGCCCATTATAAGATTTCTAACAGAGTCAGTGAATTATTGATTGTTATCTGTTGGTATTTGATCGAATCCATGATGCCATGTGTCTAAACAAGATGTCCAGGACCTCCAGAAGAAATATAGGCCCACAACATCAAAAATACAGCAGTATACTTCTTTGTACACATGGAGTACTTTTTTATCTCTAAATCTGCTAAAAAGCTCATGTTTTAGTTTCATCCGATCATAGAAGCCAGTCCTATTTGTAGTTCCAGTCCTGTCTGATAACTGAACATGCTGGAAATTGTTTTTGGATGAGTGAAGAGAATTTTTCTTAAACCCTCCTGAACAACATGTGCTGATGTAGGGGCTGTTTTACAATTTTTTTTAAAGGTTTTCTGACCCTGAGACTCAACTATTTTCTGCAATTCTCCAGCTGTGATCTTTGAAGAGTCTTTAGCCACTCAAACTCTACTCGTCGCCGTGTATTAGGATGATAGAGACACATAGATCTAAAATCCTTTGACTCTAATATGTCAACAAAATAAAAGCAAGAATTGGAAGACAGGAGATTTTGGAAATGTATTCAAATTAGTGTATAATTAACTACATAATGCTTAATTAGCCTTTTTAAACATTCAATTTCAGAAAACTTGCAATACAATAATTCTTTTGCAGTTTTTAATGTAATCAAGCAGCTGAAAAAGGTGATACCTATTAAAAAAAAAAAAATTACCATATCCACCTGGAATATCTTGCCTTAATAACAAAAGCTATTAAGTTCATCCTTAGCAAATCTCATAGTTAATAACCTTTTTTTTTACTCTTTTATTTTTAAATTAAATGGACAAAATAGTAACATTTGTCAGTAATCAGTTGAAGAGATTAAAGAAATTGGTGCATCCATAACAGATATGTTAACATTCAGTTTGATGATGATTATTGGTAACTGTGTCACGTATTTGTTTAGATATTGAGGGTTTGCTGTGGATCACCTAAGAACAGTGATATACATAATGAATGCCCTCGGTACGAGGCTCTTGTTTGTCAGTTCGACCACGCGGAGCGTAGTAGCTGACAATCACGCAAGCATTGACATGCTTTTTTATAAGAGCAATTAACATGCTGGCTGCCACTGTCTGTCCGACGGCGTGAACAAAGCCATTAGCCTCTGTGAATGCAAGCGACCCTTGTCCTCAATGACTGCTTTATAGATCCATTTAAATTCATTAGCAGTCAACCGGTGATGAATGGATTTGATTAACGAGAAAATGATTAATTTAATTTGGTAATTAAGAAACAGGAGATTGTTTGCAAGTGTGAGGACCACAACCTAACCCAGACACCTCTCCCTCAAGTCAGACGTCAGCATGAGGCCGAATGGAAATTCACAACATATGCCTTATACTCCCACCCAATCATTTTCACACATAGCGGTTTCGCTATGATGTGTATTTAAGGGCTGACCATATGCCAGTGTCCTTAAGTGGCTATAAATGTACCCGCCTGTTGAATCTAAGGAGTCTGAACTGATTCTTAGAGGTACAAGGTTACCTTTAAGAGATGAAATCACATTGCGCCATCAGATAAAGAGTAACAGTCATTTGGCCTCGTTCCCTGTGGTGAGGTGTTGCCATGGTTCTGTATTTTTGTACACTCAGCTGTGCCTCCAGATGCTTAGGTTACCAATATGACAACATCTGGGCCTGTCCCCAAATGTCTCCTTAACTTTTTTACAAGCAAACGCATTTAAAGATAATCTGCGTTTCTGAGGAACACCACAGTCTGGAGCGGTCTGTAAATTGCACTCAAATGAAAGCCTGGCACTTTCCATTAGCCTTTTTACAGTTTCAATCAAATCTGGGGGAAATATCAGTAAGCCAGTAAAGCAGAGCTAAAACTTCCCTTTGTGCTTCAGTTCTACAGATTAAATGATGAAGTATAGAAGCTTTGCTACCTTTTTAAGTTTTTGAAAGAAATTTGTACTTATATTTAGCTATGATGCATTAAAACAGACATTTACAAGACTTTTACTTTTTTATTTACAAAAAATAAATAAATAAATTCTGTTCTTTCTGGTCATCAAATAATCTTTAATGTATCACTTTTTCACAAAAATGTCAAGCAGCACAACTGATTTCATCTGTGATAATAATAAGACATTTTCTTGAACACAAAATCAGCATATTATTATGATTTCTGAAGGATCACGTGACACTGAAGTCTGAGTAAGGACTACTGAATAATCAGTTGTACATTGAGGTGTAATTATATTTTAGAATATCAGGGTTTTAATGTGTTTTGGTCAAATATTAAATAAATACAGCAAAGTCTTTCTTACTGTCCCCAAACTTTTGAACAATAGTATGTGCTGCAGATGTCCAGTATCTATCACTATGGAAAAGAAAAAAAAAACAAAACAAAAAAGCTGTAAAAACAAAAGAAAATCACTATAAGCAGTGTTGTGGATAAACTAGTTACATGTTACGTAATTTAATTACAAAATAAATGGAACTGTAATCTATCTAAATAATATGCTATTAAATTGAACTTACTTTAAGAAAATGTTAAGGATTACAAAGGGCGTTAAATCTGAATATTTTTACAAAAACATACAGGTATGATTGATTTATTTCTCAAATTACTGCTTTAAAATATAAAACACTGGATAGGACACATGCTTATTGAACTGTTTTATTTCCTATATTTGTTGATGTTCATGCTTTATTTTTCAGAATTACCTGGGGTTTTTTTGTTTTTTGTTTTTTTCCTAAGGCATTGTTAGATGCTAATGTTTCATAACTATGCAAAAATCTGATTTTAAAAAACAGTATCAAAGGACTTAAAATCAGATTTAAAATCTGAAAAATCTCAAAGTAAAAAGTGCTGTTACTATTAAATAAAGCAATAAGCCCCATAAAGCCATGGTTTACAGTGAATTTATAACAGCTAAGGGGTGTTGTAAGGTTGTTAAAACCTCCTCAACTGTTATAAATTCACTGTAAACCATGGCTTCACGGAGCTTATTGCTTTTATAGAACGTTTATTTTTATAGATTTCACAAAATAAAACAAATGAAATACAGTGTAATGATTTTAATAAAAACATTCTTCTGCCAAACAATGTAGTTTCTCAGAAACAGTTGTGGTTGGAACACAATGGTTGCTGAGCAACATTTTACAACCGTGTCAAACACGGGTCAACCAATCAAAATCAACGACCGGAACTATCCATTTTATAATTCTAATTTTATTGTAAAAAAAGGTACAAACCTCTACCTTTTAAAGAGCTTCCGCCACAGTGACAGCTTTTGTACCTTTATTTCTGAGAGTGTGGCTGTGCCTTAAAATTAAATTATTATAATCTTAATTTGAGTAAGAAGGAGTTTGAAAGTCTGACAGAAATCAGTGTTAACTACTGTAAGGCTTACCCTGAAAACGTTAGAAATTTAGAAAAGTAATCAAATGTAATCAGTTAAATTAATAAATTAACTGAAGTAGTTACATTACTCATAACATTTCAAATAGGGTAACATGTAATCTGTATTACCTATTACGTTTCCAAAGTAAACTTCCCAACACTAACTTTAAGATAAGGAAATGCAAGTGCAGGCCACATACAGAATTGTGTTTAAAGTGTGTGTTTGGCTTACGATTAGATTTGTTTTGTCCTTCTGGGCTTTTTGCAAGGATGCATGGTTTAATGAGAACTGAGGCAACACCAGCTCTGTTCTCTGTAATCAAGACAGGCACAAGAATACAAAACACTGCAGAAGCCAACACAAGATATGTTTCTATCTGTTACGCTGTTAATTTATGCGAAAAGTGTGAAAAGCAATCGTGAAAATAATTTACAGATAAAGCAGCATTTCCATCCCATGTGTTCAAAAGAACATAATCGTAATTTCTGGGGAAATTGACGCACAATGGAAATGAAAGTAGTTGTCACTAGGGAAGCCACTGTGGCTCTTTTATTAAATGTAATTACTTACAAAACGCTCTAATGAACTTCATGTATGCTAGCGATCAGCGGCAGATGCCTTGTTTCTGTGACTGACAGCGTGTCAGATTGTTCAGGGAGGCAAGAGAAGCCTCTTTAAATGCATATCACAGGAATAAAGGATATTTTATAAATGGAAAGCATTTGTCTAAAGTTGTAATAGTATTAATATGTTATTGTTTTTTGATTGCATAAACACAGCCTTGGAGAGACTTATATTCCGGACAAAATTGCCAGACCAGAACAATATACATCTACTTATGTGCATTTTGACGTTTCTTTATTGGTTTACTTGAGCCTGTTCATGCTTTCGTGATGGGCTACATCAGATTTCAGTTCTGTAATCAAATGAGGCTCAATGCCAATGCATGTCTGGTACTATTTGACCAAATTGCGTGGATAATTTGTTCCAGGCACATCTGTAGTTGAGGTTAAGGCGACTGACGCAGATGACCCCACATATGGAAACAGTGCCAGAGTCGTGTACAGCATCCTTGAAGGACAACCCTACTTTTCAGTGGAACCAAAGACAGGTATGCACAAATTACAAAGTTTTGTTGTTTTTTTCAAAATATTTAAGCACTAAAATCTTAAAATCCAGCACCAAGATTTTGAGTCATTCACAACAATCAAGCTCTTTAGGTAAACAGTGTACAATATCTAATTCAGATTCATTTTTGAAAAAAGAAAAGCACCACACGCTTTCTGTTGTCATTTGAGCGACAAGCCTTTTCAAAGCGGTAACCACAAATTCCTGTAATAGAAACATGCAAACGTCAAGAGACCGCTGTTTTGATTGACTCACTTAAAGACAGAAAAAGTTGATGGGACTTGTGATGAAGTTACTGGCGCACATTACCACCTGATTACAGGGAATGAAATCCTTAATGTAATCAGCACTCTAGCTGTAACTGAGGTCATTTCCACATATGGACTCAATCAACAGGGTAAATTACAAACCTTGATTAAACTTTTTCTTCTTTTCTTTTAAAGTGTGCAGCTAATTTTAGAGACGCGACCACAACATGTGGAGAAAAATGAAGCCAGATATAGCAAATAGCAGCGCTTATTGATTAGGATTTATCGTAGCTTCCTGTGCACAAAAGGGAAGCAGGTACTATTTAATCACTCTCGGATGTACCGAGCAATGATAATTCCAAAACTAACAATGATTTGGAGAGGAAATTGATTTACAGTCCTGCACTGGCCAGTGAATTTGACTCATCGACGAGAGATCCATTATGATATGGGCTAACAAATCTGGATAATCCTTGCTATTTAGATTACTAAATGGTAATCCTATTTTAATTGATGCACACTCCATCTCCCTATAATGCAGAGGGGTAGTGATCCATATTGTAATCTACATGCTTTTACAGGCCAGGAGGATGCTATCACTACACAGTACATCTCATGCATCAACAACCCCCCATGTTTCTTACATTTTAATCAACACTAGACAACAGGACGTTTAGGAAAATAATTCCACTTTTTTTTTGTGCAGGCATTGTGAGGACAGCTCTGCCCAACATGGATCGAGAAGCACGGGACCAATATCTGTTGGTAATCCAGGCCAAAGACATGGTTGGTCAGATGGGAGGACTCTCAGGGACAACATCGGTGACGGTCACGCTGACGGATGTTAACGACAACCCGCCCCGTTTTTCACGGAGTATGATTCTTCTACTGGCTATAAAACGAACGTGGACCCGATCCATCATTAATGCATGCTGCCTTCCCATTTCATTTGCATGCGAGCAATCTGAGATTTTTAATGGCTCAGGCTGATCCTGTATTATAGAGATCAAGCGCTCGCTGTAGATGCTGTGTAATTATCAGGTAGATGATCTTTTGAATAAAAATGAACAATCCTATTTTATAATAGAGGATTTTTTAGATCATTGTCATAGTTATTTCTGTCCCTATTTTTAGCTGCACGATACCATCACCGGCATCAGTATGTGTCCGGGAATGTGTAGAGCTTAGTCTGTCCTCGTGCTCCCTGTATCTATAGAGTGTCTTACCTGCTACGGAGCAGAGAGATACATTATTAGTTCAGACCTGGCCCTAACAGCTGGGTGATAAGGAAGGAAAAAAGAGAAATAGCATCATCAATAACCTCTGTGTGTGGGTGTGTGTGTTTGCTGGGCCTCTTTTGCAGAATCCTATCAGTTTGCTGTGCCTGAATCCCTGCCTGTGGCGTCGGTGGTGGCCAAGATAAAAGCCTTGGATTCTGACATCGGACCAAATGCTGAGATGGACTACAGAATTATAGAGGGTGACGGCCTTGGGGTGTTCAGGGTCGCGCCAGACAAAGATACCCAGGACGGAGTCATAACTCTACAGAAGGTAGGCCAGAGACAGTCCAAACCTTATATGTACTTTTAGCTCCATTGCTACGACAGGAAATAAGTAAAGGCGATAAATTTTTCATGCCTGTGAAGGGAGCGCGATAAGAAAATGTGCTAGATGTAAAAAGCGTGTATCTTTAGATGTAGTCAGAGGTTAATCTCAGGCTATGCGTATAGAAGACCCTAACAACCACTGGGATCATTTCTAATATAAGACCCCTTTGAGTTCCTGTCAGAGTCATTTACTCTGTGTCTGTCTGGCGAAAGAACGCTGAAGAACTCAACAGTATTTTGCATTAATGGCTAGCATCCTGTTGCTTTTACACACATGGTAATGAAGTGCTGTTAGCGGCTGGTCATGACCCAAGACCTCCAGCCCACCTACACTTGACTCCTGACATTTTGCTTAAAGGCAAAATTGTCCAGTATGAATTAACACTTCATTATTTATTGACTTTACTTTTTTTATGTTTGGATAACAGATATTGCATAGCAGTTTCTTTTTTTTTTTCAAAAATAAACATCACAGCTGTTTGTCAGATTTCCTGACAAACAGACCTCGGGCAGCCAGGATCCATGACCAGACCTTCCAAATTGTCACCCTGACTACCGGTGTCCCCCAGGGCCGTGTCCTCAGCCCTTTATTGTTCTCACTGTTGACTCTCAGTCTGGTTGCCAGGCACCCCGGCAACCAAATCATCACCTTCAGAGATGACATCGCAGTGCTACGGCTCATCAACAGTGATGAAGAGATAGCATGTAGAGAGGAGATGAGAGACCTAGAAAAATGTTGAGGAGTCAACAACTATCTCTTAATGTCAACAAGACAAAAGAGAAAATTGTTGACTTCAGGAAATCAACAGTGTTTGGAAACTGCTCTTCCTCTCGCTGGAAGCCCCTACAGTGCAGACAGCTCAGCATGTTATTTCCCCAGAAGCAGTGCCTAAAGAAAGTCAGTAAAAGAATGAAGGACAATACTTTGGCCTTCAGCTTTTTCTGTCTTCCTTTCTTCTGGGAGAACCCTCAGGAGCATATACACCCCTGAACTACTGGACCTGAGCACAGTTTCTTCCCACAGGCAATCATGCTCCTCAACTGCTTTGACCCACCTTACTCCCACCTATCCCCCATGCTTATGTATCATATGTTCTAGATAAAAAAAAATTAATATAGAGGAATTTCTTGCAGGCGTATTGTACTTTTTGGGGAATTTTGAATTAATTTTGCTGTTATAACTTAAAGCCACATAGATTTTCTAACTATCCCCTGAATAGTGTTTCATTTTTACTATTCTAGCATATATGTATGTATACGTTTTTATATGTGTCAGTGATGTGACACTATTTTTTGTGCTTAAATCTATTTTAAATGATTTGCAATTGTCTTTATTATATCTATGTTTTCTGAATTAGAATGCATTTTGGTGTATAGGTGGTGTAGGCTGTATTGCTTGGAGAAAAAAACATTGGAATTTGGTAAATTCATTTATTATTGTTTATTTAAAAATATGCATTAGTATGCATCAGTTCTGTTACAAAATATTCATATTTAATAAAATGTAAAATATGAATAAACTCCAAAAACCAAGAAAACATAATGATTAAAAAAAATATTATTATCTTTTTGATGTAATGAAATTAATGAATAATGAATAAAACAGCATTTTGAAATTTCTAGACCAGATTTGTGAACCAGATTTGAGTGTATTTAAGCCATATGGAAAGTATTTTATTACTTTTACATGGTTACAACACTTGGCATTTACACAGAGAAATTAGAATGAAATATTTGTAGAAAACTTTTCTTTCTTTTTTTAAGTATGCAATGAGCATGAATACAAAGATAATCTGTTTGAAAACTTGCATTTTGAACTGTATGTTGTACTGTATATAAAGTACAGTGTTTTATATTTGCACTGTTGTTTCCAGGGAAACAATGTAGGATAGAAATGACAATAAACTGACTCTGACTTCTCATTTTAAAACTACAGCTAAACGTTCACAAGTGCTGGATTTGGCTTTGTTGCACCCTCAGGGAAGTTATGTTTTGTCAGTGATATGAAGGAGACTCGGAAGGTTTTCAATGTGCTGCATATTACAGCAGACAGAAGTGATAAATGACTATATGAGAAAGTATTCCACAAGACATTTTCGGCATCATGTATCTCTGTCTTAAAATCAATGTACTGCTTTGACACTATTCTTTTCTGTCCTGTCAATCGATAACAATACTTAAATGAAATATGAGAGCTAAAAGGAGTGGATCAAGGGTTCTTGGATGCATTATATACGTACACACATCACAGCTAGATTTCAAATGTGAACTCTGTTTATGACTTGCCAGGATGCCTACCACATATTCTCTGTCCTTGTTTATAGTTTCAGAACTATTTCTAAACTTTCTCTCCCTCTCTCTTTTTGTGCTCTTTACCTCAGAATCTTGACTTTGAAACAAAGTCAAGCTACACTCTGAAAATTGAGGCATCCAACAGGAACATAGACCCACGGTTCTTGTCTCAAGGACCGTTCAGTGATACAGCGATGGTGAGACTGACTGTGGAGAATGTAGATGAGCCTCCTATCTTCTCCTCTCCACTCAGCAAAATGGTTGTATCTGAAGCTGCTAAAGTGGGAACCATGATAGGAACCGTCTCTGCTCTGGACCCAGACTCCACCAATAGCCCCATTAGGTAGGACATGGCCTCATGGAATGACTTTACACTGCAATGATACTGGTTTTATGAAGGCAAGATTAAATCTTGAGAAAGACTACAGCATTTTTAATTAAAGCTTTAAAACCTTAATAAAAAATAATACCCGATTTTGGTATCGAGATAATATCTAGTCAGACTTTAACTGAATTGCATTCTCCGCTTGCAGTCTAATATGTCTACGGATAGAAATCTGATCACAGTTATCTGTGCAAAATGGCTTGCAAAAAAACCTCACATATAGCCTATTACTGTTTAAAAGTTTGGGGGTTGGTAAGATTTTATGCTTTTGACTGTGATGCACTCCAACACTGAATTTATTTGAACAAAAATACAATAAAACTGTGAATATTGTCAAATATTGTAACAGTTTCAAATAACTGTTTGCTGTTAGAGATGAGAGATGGCAAAGCTGAATTTTCAGGAGCCATTACTTCTGTCTTCAGTGTCGCATAATCCTTCAGAATTGTTGTTTGTGGGGAAAAAAAACAATAACTAACGTTCACGAACTTTTAAATAGCAGTAAACATATTATTCACATAGCTGCATCAAGAAAATGCGTCACAGTGTGTCTTGAGTATATTTACACATTATATTACACATTTAATAGGGTCAAGTACTATCTGATTTCAAGCCGATCACATAAACACATGTTAATGTAAAAACAGGCCTAAGATAATACATATGCAAGTAATTAGTGCTATTATTATTGCATTAAATTATTTTATTTGTTTACGTGGGAGTGGATGCAAATGTTGACTGTAAATGAGTTGTGGGACTCAGGTGTTTTGTGCTGAAAGACAAATGCTCATAATTAAGTTGTTCTGTGCCTAAGAGCCACTGAAAATAATGATTGCTGTTGGGGCTGTGACTTCAGGTCATAACTATAGAATTCATTTAAAAGTCAAAGCTTGAAATTCATTAAAACTTTTTTTTCCTAGGTATTCAATAGACAGGAACACAGACTTGGAGCGATTTTTCAACATCGAGGCAACAACAGGAGTCATCAGCACGGCTAAGGCTTTAGACAGAGAAGCCAATGCTGTTCACAACATCACCATCCTGGCTATTGAAAGCTGTGAGTGACCTCCAATTAGTGTTGAACTTATTTAAATGGTTGCTGTAATGGTTTGAAGGTCTTCTAAAAATTTTTGTAAAGGTTACACTGACAGTAATGATGCTTCTTTTCTGGAACAAAGAATTAAACGTATATTAAACGTAATACGATACCTGAAAGAGGTATGATTTATGTACAGTAGATGTGCTGTGGTGTTCTTTTTTATTGTCCAGCAAGGTCTGTCAGTTACAGAAACTGCTACTGCTTGATTTGTCCTTCATAAGTGAGCTATTCAGAAGGATCTTTTATTGAAAGTTACCTTTACTTTCGGTTTGTATGGGGAAGTTGCGAGCATCTGCATTTCATTTTTTTCAATCTCAGATTCTGTTAGGATGAAATCCTTGATAAAAATTTGAGCCTTTAATTCTACAATGAATATCATTATCCCAAGGCTGCTGGGGCTAATGGTTAGCGCTGCTGTGGGTGATCAATATTTCAAACCGTGTCCCTTGTGCATGTCGCGTCTGTCTATCTTGCCGCACAGCACATACAGCATAACCGTTCAATCTGCGCAAGTGCTCTGGCCAGGCTGTGAACAGATGCTGCGCTGCTGAGGTGACCGCTGTCCACTGGCATCTCCAGAATCCGTGTAGCTTGATCGAGTCTTGTCCTGATTGTAGCCGATGGGCAGAACTGCAGCTTCCTCTCCCGCCTAACTTTTGATGCTGATTTTCACTGTGACCTTCACTCAAGTGCATCTGTTCTCTCTATCCCCTGCAGTCTTTCCACAGACAGCCATAACCATATTGACTTGAGTGATACAGGGGAATAATATCCATCATGTGGTTACATTTTTAACCCATATCCATAAACGTAGACGCACTTAAGCAAAGTTTGCAGGTTCGCCCTCATAGACAATCAGTCATTGTCAGAGGCATCCACAGTCTCTAAAATGGCTTTTGGCAGAGAAGATTGAAATGTCCTCTTCTATTTGTCTGTAAGAATGAGACAGAGGCTTGCTAGCTACCAAAAGGTAGCCTCAAAGTCATTTGTCTTTAGGCGATGTTAGGTAAGGTGTTAATGGCCCTGAAAATCATAAAAGAGGAAATCTCAATTTCTGGAAATGGATATTTTAGATTCTAAGGGCAACCATATTTGAAAGGCACATTCAGGGTAAAGTTGCTATTTGTGCCAGAATCTCTTCAGAAGCTGAAGAGAAATTACTATAACTGTGCCCACATCATTTATATTAATGTGCAATTTGCTATATTAGTTACTGTAAACAGCCTACAGTCCACAGAGAATTGACTATATTACAGAAGCACTCTTTATTAATTGTTTCTAGATGTGCACAATATTGTAAAAACTTGCATTGTAATGTTTAGTATTTCTAATGCATACTGCATTATAAATTTGTTTTCAGAAAGTTATTAATTGTGCATCTGAGAAATAGTTTATGTACTGTGTGTGCAAATATGAATGGACTGACGGATTGATGAATAATTTGAGGCCATATATGACTTGGATATATTGACTCATTCCATAAAACTAAAATAATAATCTCAAATAAATCGTTATTGTTATTGTAATTGTTATTATTAAACACAGTTATTAAGCAAAAAAAAAAAAAAAAAAAAAAAAAAA
>JAUMHE010000043.1:9786064-9813715 GCA_032359235.1 Enteromius mattozi
AGTAATACTATTGCCATTACTCTAATAAGTAAATAAAAATATGTTGTGCAGCCTTAAGTTTTACTTATACATGGTATAACTGTTTATTGAAGATTGGTCTTATTTAGCACAGCACTGTATTCATAAAAGCAACTTGCATTACCGTGACCAGACATTTAATATCAGTAAATATTTACTGTTAGTCGACAGCATTGCTGAAAGAGCCCAGTAATCTCTCTAAAATGATTTCTCAAAACAGTCTTTATCTAGTAATCACAAACGACTGGCAAGGTCTTGGAAAAGTCAAGGAAATTCATTGGTCAAAAAAGTGCAGCGCTATTACATTTGTGACTGCACTTAACATGGCGAATTATGAGCCAGTGCCCAGGGGCGTCAGTTGTGACATTATAGTCACCGCCACGACAATGTGCTTAACAGCCACTGTCCGTGCCATCGACGCTGAGGTAACTTATCACCCGTTTTATTGTTTAGAGCATTGTAAAGCAAGTTACGATACTCATCCAGCAATGGCAGTCTGCCTGAGATTAATTCACGGTAGATCCCTCATCCTCTAAAAAGTCAAATTAATAGATGAATTAGCTCAAAGCGCACGCCTTTTCTCTCTCCCTACCTGCAACTCAGCAGGTTTCCTGCAGGTGTGTACGGCACGGAGGCAGATGGCCTCTATATATCTTGGGCAGAAGATACTGGGAGGCGTGAGTCATATATTTACTAGTGCGGTTTTGTTGGGATATGCGTTTTCTCTAAACCAGAGCACCATTTGGATTAGACAGTTAAGCTGAATTCTGCTAGCCATGTAAAGAGTCAAGCTAGTGTGGAACGTACTATAAATCACTGGGTTTTCGATGGAAATCAACTTCGAATGGGCCAGCATATTTCCAGCCCACTGCCGCTGCATGTTCACACCTGCAGAATAGATTTATTTTTGCTCTCCATCAACTCATTTGGCTGAAGACCATGACCGCTTTTTGTCCTCCTCAATGCCCTCAAAATCATCGCTGCTGCCAAAATTATGAAAAGCTCATAACGACAGGACAGCTTGCAAAAATTCATAGAGATTTTGCCGATTAGCGCAACTCTGAAATGCTCTTAATTGGTTTTGTAGTGCATTGTGAGCATGCACCAAATGTACTAGCAAACAGCAGTCATTCTACTCAAAAATACTAGCAGCTGTGTCTGTTCTGGTTGACTAGAGGCAGTATGCCCTCAACAGGTGTTTGCTGTTGGCTTGTGCTTAAGCGCCAATACCATTTGAAATATCTACATTGCATAGTTACACAACAAAAATAACCTCACGCACTTGTGCAGTCTGTTAATTTGTTGATTGCCAAGTGCAGCATGTCTGGAGGTTGAAAATATCACCTTATTTGCTAAAAGTAGAACAAAAACAGAATTAATCACATGTGCATTTAAAACTCTTATGTTATACTCGGGTCTTACCAGAAAGGCCCTTACGTCTGCTGTTTTGGATGCGATCGCTGATAAATGGGATGATACTGCGATCGGCCTGTTTATTTTGACAGCTCAAATTTGATTCAAAGTCACATAAAACTCTATTGCGTGTATTGCAGCAGTAAATTTCCCAGAGTTCTTTTTTATGGTCCTCGGCACTCATGGGAACAGTGAGCAACACAAAAAACCCCAGCAGCTAATTCCTGTATTGCATCAATCGTCGTGACTTTCATTTCTAAGATTTACTCCTCACTGTGGCTCTGTCCTTTTATGCATACGAAGGGTCAAACTGTTAATGTAACTCCAGCTTCTTGAACGATTGTCAGATATAAATGATTTCTGATTTATCTCTCTGGATAAAATGAACAGAGCGAACAAAGTTTAGGCAACCGCAGTAGGGGAAGCACATTTGCAATCACATGTAAGAACTTCAATGGGAATATTTAAGTTGAGCTCTAAAGATCAGGAGAAGTATGTTCATCTAATACTGTCAGTCTCAATGCAAGTGTACCTAAAATGGCAACTTATCTTATTTTGTGGTACACACACACACACATAGACACATAATGTATGGACTTCATTGTAATGTGCATGTGAAATATTTCTTATTCAGATCAGCTCTTCTTTTCTTTTCTTTTCTTTTCTTTTCTTTTCTTTTCTTTTCTTTTCTTTTCTTTTATGAAGTAAAATCTTTTCATAATACAAGTAATTTAAATTCAGAATTACAGAAAATGATGATTTAATGCTCCCAGTGAGAAACCAAACCAACAGTGGCCGGAACGATGGCAAGGCACATATTTAAATAAATGCAACCTTTTAAATAATGTAACACATTTAAATAAATAAAACATATTGAAATAAATGTGTTGGTGCCCTCATGTTTTTTCATTTATTAGTCTGTTCATGCATGCATATTTTTTCTCTGTGATTTCAGTGGATCCGTCGCAGGTTGGGAAAGGAGTGGCTCTGATCACAGTGATGGACATAAATGACAACGCGCCAGTCTTTGCCATAGAGTATGAGACCTTCCTGTGTGAAAGCGTCAGACCAGGACAGGTATTGTGGCTCTTGATTCTTCATCAGAAAGGCTTTTATATCAAATGTGATTTCAAACCGGTATAGTCCAATAAACAGAAATAATTATTCTTGTCACAACATTTCCGATACTGGATTAAATTAATTGTGCAGTATTACTGTTGGGAGCACCTAATAAATGAGAATAGATCTCATTTTCAGATAATGTACTGCAGTATGCAGCTTGTTGATTTGAACCAAGGTTATAATACTGTGTCTTTTACTGCGATATTTCATTATTTATTTATTTTTTTATTAGTTGATATGTATATCTTTCACTGTCCTTCATCAGAAGCTCAACTAGAAAGATTCTGGACTTGGCTCCATAGCCAGTAAAGAGCAGTGAGAGCCACAGATGGACAAAATGATAACAACAGGATTCTGGTGGCTTTCTGCTGCAGATCACTCTAATCAGGGGATCAAAACATTGTGCGCTCATGCAGAAAAAGCTTTACACCGATGCAAATGAGACAGAGGTGACTGTGGCATGAAATTGGTTTGTTGGGGAGCGTGGCATTGTGTCAAGTAGCCAAATGTGAAGTCCTTCAGCAGGCAATTGCAGAACACACACACAAGCAAACCAATGGGTTCCTCATTTTCGAGTCAGCAACATGCCCTGATTCAAACACATTCTCTGTCGCATTCATATTCCAATGTTTGTCAGAACGTCATTACTAAGATGAATGTGGTATAAAGGGCATTACGAATGCCACATACTAAACACTCGCTATGAGTGCATGGAGGAAACATTCTGGACCTTTGTTCATTCCTAATGGGAATGATAAAAGCCACTGACAAATTCTGTGACGTGATTCACCATTGATCTTAAAAGCGCTAGGTAATGTCAGAGGACCAAAACCAGTGGTGAAAACATCACTGATTCTACTCAACTAGAGGTGCCTTTCCTTTTGGGAGCATCTGCTGCATTACCGCTGTTGTTCTATAAAAGCTACATGGAAAGAAGTTAATTTTTATGTTCTAATTTCTTTTTTTTTTATTCAGATTTGATTGTCTTGTAATTGCGACTTATATCTCACATACATCTTATATCTGACTTCATATCTCATAACTGTGCATTTGTTTCTCTTTATTTGCAACTTGATATCTCCCAGTATTTCACATATTTCAGATGTTATCACTATTGTGAAACATACAATATCTCTCATTTGTAATTATTTGACATAATTCTGACTTTATTTCACAATTGTGACTTCATATCTCACAAGTGTGAGTATTTCTCATAATTGTGAATTTATCTCAAAACTATGATTTCTTTTCACAATTGTGTCTGTTTCTCATAGTAATTCCAACTTTGTCTCACAGTTCCGACTTAATACCTCATTTGTGACAATTTCTCATAATTCTGAAATTATCTCACACTTGCAACTTAATATCTCAGCTGTGACTGTCTCATAATTCTGACTTTATCTCCCAGTCGTGACTTCATATCTCACAGTTGTGAATATTTTTCCCAATTCCAACTTTCTCACAATTACGACTTATCACGCATTTGTAACTGGTTCTCATAATTCCAATTTCATCTCACAATTACGACTTCTGTCCCACAACCATGACCTTTTCGTGTAATTCCGACTTAATAACTTGCAAATACAAATTTATTTTTTGTAACCTGTAATTGGTTGCGACTGTCTCAAAACTGCAGGTTTAGTATGTAATTGCGATTATTTCTTGATTTATGACTATATTTCACAATACGAGTTTCTTTTAAACTGTATACTCAGAAAACAAAGTAAAAGACAAGCTGCCATAGAAACCCTACTTAGTAATTGTAATTGTTTCATTAGGTCTTTGACAGACGGTGTTTGTTAACAGTCAAGCATTTGCAGAGGTGTTTGAAATTCCTACTCCCTCAATTACAGTGTTGTTTTTATTAGTGTATCAGAAATTGACTTGATCTGATCATTTCTTTTGGGAGCAGTGAAAGAATACTGAAGGATGTTTTTCTGTTTCTTAAGAAAAATAATCCCTCCCACAAGAGCTCTCAAAACAAAGAGAGAACAGAACAAGGCTACAGGGTTTACTGAGCATGAGATACAATCCCCTGTAGTGGCATGATTGTCTGGGCCATAACAATTAGTCCTGGCCTGCCTGTGTCCCAGAGTCACAGGGAACTGTGTTTGTATTGCCTAAGTGAAAAGGTGCTGGTGGGCTCTTTTCACAAATGCTATCTCAGCCTTGAAACACATTACCATAGTCCCTCAAGAACACTCTCTATGTGTTTTGGACACCCCAGACTTCCATCACTTCTAACTTTCAGAGCTCTCTCTCATATTAGAGGCTAAATTACTTTCCCGCCTCTCCGAGGAACAGTAGAACGGTCTCTCTTTCTCTGAATAGAGATGAAAGCGCCTGTATGTTTTCATAATGATTTAGTTTCCCCTGTGATTCATGTTCACTTCCATATCTTCAGTCATGGGAGCACTTGAGCGATGCTGCAGTGATAGTCAAATGCTGTTTCGATAGCGTGGATCTCTCTTGTGATTCTTAGCACGATGACTCCGTCCTTATAACGGCCCTTAAACCGCTGTACCTGCAAAACAGAGGCTCTCAGACATCCTGGAGTGCTTTTGGAAAGCGAATCTGAAAGTCAAAGCCTTTGAGTGAGGCGTTCTGGAGCTGTTAGACAAAGAATTTTGATCAGACAGAATGTTTGCCGTGAGGCACAATATCATCAACAAACAGTGATGGCGCTTTTACGTTCTTTGTCACTTCAGTGCCTTGCAAAATAGTTGCAAATGCTGTTTGCCTATTTGCGTCTGAGGCAAAATAGGCTCTTTTTCAGCCAGCCTTCGTGCCTGTTGTTACACTGTTATCTACGGGTGTATCTCCACTTCGTTGTTTTCATACGGCTCATCTGCACATTTGTATATTTAGAGCTTCACACCTGCTCCATCAAGAAGCCAGACGCTTTGAAAGAGACTGTATGGAGCTCTTGAATTTGAATGAACTCCTCAGAATTGCCTGGAGGAAGAATGAATCATTGCCTATAGTTGTGTAGAAAACCTGTTGCCAGGTTTTGAGAGCAAATGAAACCAGGTTTTGAGTGCAAATTAAATTTTTCCACATCTTTCCTACACAGAGAGAGCAAAAAGGACATCATTTCAAAGTAGGGGTTACATCAATAACAAGTTGACAAATCGATCAAATAGTTTTGTGTTCACTTGATCCCAATCAGACATGTAATCTTGCATTAAAAAGCAATTTGTGCAATGTAACAAATGAGGGGAATGCTGGGGTCTCAATATACAGTTTTTATAATGGTCTATTTTTCACTTATTACAAAATACAAAATACTAATAAAGTCACCTTTGATTTGATTACATATGACTAGATTATTATAGTCTATTATTTTTGTTAGTAGTATTGTTTAATTAATGCATTTTTCTTCAATATTTTTGTTGATTCCTTAGCATTTAAAGAATGGCCTTTAAAATTCTAAAAACTCTAAAAATATCTAGATGAAGTCAGTTGTTGGATGACTAGGCGATCATAATCACCCATCCCCAATGTACATGATACGAGAGGGAATATTCCCCATCATTGCATCCGAGTCTAAAACAGATGGCTTGTTGAAAAAGGTCCCCAGATCCCCATCCAACAAGTGCCTGTAATGGGGTCACAGGCACCAAACGTATGTCTTCACCTTCGTTTCCCAGCGCAAAGCTCTTTTCTCAGTGCCCTTGGATTCTCTTTTGTTCCTAATATGACTTTTTGAATTTAATAGAAGCTTAATATGAATTGAAGCTGCGGTCTCTAAATGAGCCAGGTGATTTGTTACAGGTGATTTAGCAGATTAGATTATGAGAAGTGTTTTCCCAGGGGTTTTTATCTCTTTAAGGTCGTCTATATTCTGTCTTGTTTCTTTATGCCTCAGAGACATGGTCAGCAGTGGCAGGCTGAGAGACTGGTGTTTTAAAGTGCTCTTGACTGCTAACTCTCCACGGGCAGTCTCACTATACGGTGAAGATTTTCCCCTCTGTAAAATCAGGTGGCACAGGAGACATTCCTTGCCCTCCAGCCATTTTTACATGTACTGCAAAAAGGCTTAAATCACCCATATTTTTCCATATAATGTGCTTCTTGGCTGCACAAAAGCCATTTCGTGTTTTTACACTTTTATTCTTAAAGCGATTTACTTTTCCACGTCTCCCAGGTTGGTAAATGCGAATTCAAGTTTAGTTTAAGACGCTTTGCCTTGGCAAGATGCTCTTATTCATTTTAAATGAACCCATTGCCTTTGTGATTTTATCAATACACTTTGCATTCGCCTTAATGGACTATCTGTAATTAATTTTGTCACAGTTTACTGTAATCAGCGCTCGCTGCTGAGGGAACATCCTGCTCTGCTTGTGTCATTTATGCAGGTTTTTAATAGCGCAACGTTTTACGATTTCAAAAATATTTACAGATAAATGATAAATCCGTCAGAGTTCCCATTGCCAAATACTCACTTAGCGTAAATGGAGGGTGGTGTTAAATAAAAATAACTGAGTGGAGAATTAAAGCGCTGAAAAGCTTTTGGTGGGTACAAGGTCATATTCCTCGGACGAATGAGGAAATGATACAGGGGTGTCCGTTAGCCACCGCTCCGCTGCATTTATCCTGTGCGTAAGGTTTTAGGAGATTTTTCAAGCAGATTGAGTTTGTGCTGACTGCAAGGGAAGAGCTGTGCACACAGTATTTAACCCAGCCAAAGCCCACAGATTAGGCCACAACAGTGTGTCAGGAGAATCTTCTTAGTGTACCACCTGATGGGTCACCCTGATATTCATCTCTAAAGCGCAGCACTTTGGCCAGCTTTGGGGGTTTCGGTCCAGATTTAAACCGGGATGGCCCTCTACTTTGCTAAATCCCTGGATACCATATGAACGTCGTCTTACACTGATAGCTTTCCTGGTCTATCCTCCTAATGTTGTTTTCAGCATGATTTAAACTTCTGAATTGTGTTTTTTTTTTTTTTCTCCAAGTTCACCACCTTGAATTCGGCTGATAGTTGATTTTTGTGTGTGTGTGTGTGTTAAAACATAAAATGTGGGCATTGATTCAGCATGTTAAACTAGTTTATTATTACACTCTTAAAAATGAAGTTTCTTTATTGGCATCAATGGTTCTCTAAAGAACCTCAAACATCCATGAAACTTTTCAGATGCAGAAAAGGCTCTTTATAGTCAATAAAGATTCTTTAGATTTCTAAAATTTTCCAGTAATAGGTTCTTTGGGGAACTAAAATGGTTCTTCTATGGCATCACTGTAAAACACCCTTTTGCAACCTATAATTTTAAGAGTTTATATTGAAATTGCCATAGCGCCTTGGTCAATTTTTAAAATATAAATGTAAAAAATATTTTAATTGCCTTATGGCAGAAGATGCAAAACAGCAAAACGGGTTGTTGTGGAGGGTAAAAAACATAGAACTATTCAATAGCATTTAAATAATTAAAGCAAGTAAAAAATAGTGGTTCAGCTTGATTACATTAGGTTACATGAACAAAAGCAGTAATGGTCAGCTCCAACGCTATCTCATGACCAATTCGTATGTATTTTATGAGGTGGCTAATTTGTACAAATTCATATGGCCTCACTCGCATACGATTTTGTATGATTTGTCTAAACCCCAGTGACGGGTAGGTTAAGGGGTGGGGGTTAGGTGTAGGACATTCATGCAAATTCATAAGGATGGGCAACTCTTAAAATTATATATGAATTTGAGTGAGGTTGTACGAATTCATACACAAATTAGTCACCTCATAAAATTTGTACGGATTGCCTTGATTTCGGGCTGTCAGGTCAGATATAGCTACTTGAAGAAGCTGTGAATATTTTTTTCTCCATATAACTGTATAGTGCATGTTCAGTTATATGGAAAAAAAATATTCTTTATTCATGCAATAATCACACTCAGTTGGCTTATTCAGTCTTTCAACCTGCAATGTCATAAATAATCTTACTTTTGGGGATTTTCTGAGCAAATATTGATATATGCTATTAATTCCAATTATTATTTTTTTACTAATAAATAAACATATCACGTCATTACTTCCAGTCATGAAATACTGAGGATTACCTAGAATCTCAAACATTTATTATTATGGCAACACTGCAGTGTTTTGAGCGAGAGAACATTGGATTATTTTGTCTGGAGCCAGGCAATAACAGTATTCATCTTCCTGTTCTTTACTCCCTCTTTGACACTGTCTTAGGTCATTGAAACCATAAGTGCAGTGGATAAAGATGAACCGCCCAGCGGGCATCGCTTCTTTTTCTCCCTCACCACAGAGACAGCTGGGAACATGAACTTCACCCTCAGAGACAATAAAGGTGCGTGATTTCATTAAGGCAGTTTAAACGAATCCTTGAAACTCTTCTTATTCCTAATAAGACTGAAAAGACTTCTTTTTATCTATTTGTATGATTCATTTTTTCACTTTTTACATGATATCATTCTCTCTGCAGACAATACTGCTTCCATTCTAACTAAGAGGGGAGGTTTTCAGAGGAGGGAGCAGTCTATGTATCGACTGCCGGTGTTGATAGTGGACAGCGGGACCCCTGCTCTCAGCAGCACTAACACGCTGTCTATCAGAGTGTGTGACTGTGACCCTGATGGGACGCCCCAGTCGTGTGGCACAGAAGCCTTCACGCTGTCAGCTGGACTCAGCACTGGAGCTCTCGTTGCTATCCTGGCCTGCATCATCACTTTACTTGGTAGGAAATGCATTTAACCCTTTTGAAGCAATGGTTAAAGGATTAGTTCAACCAAAAATGAAAATGCTGGCATCATTTGCTCACCCTCAAGTTGTTCTAAACCTTTATGAGTTTCTTTCTTCTGCTGAACACAAAAGAAGATTTTGAAGAATGTAACTTCCATAATATGCAAAAAAAATACTAGCGTCATCTGTTTGGTTACTCACATTCTTTAAAGCACTTTTGTAATAAGCCTGTTTAATGAACAGGGTTTGACAAAGTGCTCAATTTCTTGGTTTGCTTGCCAAAACAAAAATAAAAATCTGCACACTGTAAATGGCAGAATCCTTTAATTCTATTAAAAAAAAAAAAAAAAAAAAAAAAAAGATATGTTTCTTGAGCCTTAAATTAACAGAATGATTTCTGAAGAATCATATGATACAGAATACAGCTTTGCCATCACAGGAATAAATTAGTAACAGTTATTTTAATCCGTTGTTATATTTCACAATATTGCCTTTTTTTAAATTTATTTATCTTTAAATTAATGCAGCCTTAATGCAGAGATTTCTTTTAAAACAAATGAAAAAAGGCCCAAAACCTTTGAATATAGTGAATTTAGCTTTATTTATTTTCATTTTTTTAAATAATGGGATGAATCATGCACAGCAGGACCAAGGACATTTATTAATAAAGCACAGAGGGTTGATTTTGATTTCAAGGTGACTTTAAGACAAAGCTACTGTGCTTTATGAATGCAGCTTGCAATCAAAGGATATTTGTCCAATTTTTGCTATTGTTTTCCAAACCATTTTTAAGAGCTTTATTGCATTTCCACTTCCCCCGTACTGACATTTAACACACAGTCGGGCTGCCGTTGGCGTTGGCACGACAGCTCCAACAGTTGGGATGCGGCGTGCGCCGAGAGGTCTGCTTGGCCACAATTGACTTGTTTACCCTCTCCAGGGAGGCTGCTGGTCTGTATGATTACTTATTATTTGGAGCCTTATTAGCTGATTGTTTGATGAGTGACCTCTACCCAATATGTACCATTCAGCTGGTCTGATTGGTTGACTGGTGAGTCTTTGTGTTGATTTGCTGACCTGAAGACTGCACAGAGGGAGTGAATGCAGTCCTGATGGTTTGATTGATTTCTTGATTATACCATTGATAGGTTGTCTCTCTGGCTGTGTTGGCGGTGGGGAGATCTGTCCGCAGACACAGCCAAGTCTATTTGCTGACAGATGTTGTCTCAGTCTTAAGAAAGAGTGCTGTTATTGTGACAAGACGGGGACTTCAGTAATTTCCATTGTTTGATTGCTCTCGTTCTTTTTTTTTGTATTTTTTACTGACTGCACAGATGATGAATAAGTAACAAAGAAAGCTCTTTCTGCTTCCTTGGTGCCATTACATCTAAGTATGAACTAGTTCATTTCTATCTCCATAGAGACATTACAACTAAATGGTAGATCTGAAATAATACACCACAGTGAAGCCAAGTGCAATATGTTTCAATTTCACGTTCCTTAAGAACAATGCTATTCTCACACATGACTTGGAGCACCATATATAACATCACTTAAAAAAATCATTTTCTTTTCCAGGAAAAAATAAAAAAGGGGAATTTTTAAAGGTTGCACAAGACATTAAGACTTGATTTCAGAGTTTATTTTTCTTACCCCACTTTCAATCAGCCTTTTTATATGGTTTTAGCATAAACAAACTGAAGAAAACAACTTGGGTTAACAAAATGGGTTAAAAAAGATTAACTGCCATTAAAAACTTATGCATATGCAAGATTTAGAGAAAAAAAAACACTCTAAGGCTGCGTTTATTTGATCAGAAATACAGTAATATTAGTATTAGTAACATATTTTGTAACAGTAGTATTGCAATAGTGACAGTAGTGTTGTGAAATATTAGTAATATTCTATTTGAGTATAATTTAAAATGGCAAAGCTGAATTTGCAGCAACCATTACTCCATCCTTCATGATCTCTCACAATTTGTTGTTATTCTTTTTATTTATTCATTAATTTATTTATTTTTGTGAACTTTGATTTTTCTGGATTTTTCATGAATATAACATTCAAAAGAACAATGTATATATAAAATACCAATTCTTTCCTAAAATTAAAAAGTATTTACTGTCACTTTTGTGATCGATTGATGTGTCCTTGCTGAATAATGCCCTAATATTTTGAATAGTCTTCCAAGAAAAATTCAGATTATATGATGTTAATATCTTGCACAGCTTTGCTTCTTAATTCACACCATTTATCTTTTTAAAGACATATTGGATGTTTTTACTCAACCATACAAAAAATACTGATTAAGAAGTGTTTTTTTTTTTTAAATTGATTCTTGCATTTCGGTCCTTTCTCAGGTTCAACAGGAACCTATGAGAAATGCCATCTATACTAAGGAGAGCTCAGCTTGTGGCCCATAGTAACAGACTCCATCCTTGCGTTGATTGATCATTGTCTTTAAGCGTTTATCATCTGAATGTGAGCTCAACTAACAGCTGCAACTGATGTGAAATAGTCATTCCTGTGGTTTGCCGTCTCGTGTGAACGTAGGGTTCTCCAGTGCCCCCACCGCCTCCCCCCTCTCTTCCCAAACTACATGAGTTGGATTAGACCACTGCGCTGCCTGATCTGAGCAATGCAGTTATTTTTGGCAAAGAGAGTCCGGCCCCAGGGGCTCGAGACTGCTCACTCATGGTTGAGGGGAGGAGGAGACGGAGGAGGATGGCTTCAGAGGAGGAGAGCTGTGGAGGGAAAAAAAGAATCTTCTTTTTCTGCTTTTATCTTTTTTTGGAGTAATGAATCAACAAGCTTTTTGCCTGCTGTTGCTTTAGTTATCAAAGCAGCGCACAACTAAAACCATGCCAGGGAATGAATGATACACAAGGACATGTCAGCTTTGAGTCTTTTGTCTTTTTTATCTAAAAACATACAACTGACTGTCTCCATTAAAGGAACTGTTCACCCAGAAATGAAATTCTTAAATTTTTAAAGGAATGCTCATGCTGTATGTACACTTTTAAAAATAAAGGTTCTTAGTGGCTTTCATCAAGAACCTTTGATGTCCAAAAAGGTTGTTTAGAATCTTTTAGAATCTTTAGAAGTTCTTTAGATGTTTAATGTTCTTCACAATAAGGATAAAATAAAAAAACTGTTCACCAAAAGGTTTTTAGGGAACTCAAAATAGTTCTTCTGTTGTATCACTGTGAAAACCTTTATTTTAATGAAAGTAGATGGTGAGGACATCAAAAACATCATAAAAGTAGTTCATGACTTATATGCATACTGTATTCCAAGGCTTCTGAAGCCACATGATAGCTTTGTGTAAGGAAATAGTCATTATGAATTGCAAATACTTTAAGAGTTGGTCACCATTCTCTTTGATTTACTTTCTTGTTCTGCTATAAATAATTCTTCTAGAATTCCACGGAAAAAAAGAAACTCGTATACATTTATAACAACATGGGGCGAGTAAATGATGACAGATTTTCAGATGAACTCTCTATTGCATGCTTGCCTAGTGTCGTTACAACATCTCAGTTGCACTGTCAAGCCCAAACTTTGGTAATGGTACATAAAATATTTGATAGGAAGAAAACGCAGTTCTAAAGGAGGGATCCGACCAAACTGCTGTGGCAAACACATTGCTATTTATCAGCGTTTGCATAAAGTAATCTAAAGGATTTCAGGAGCGCATCTCACATGATGACAGCCGTTGCGTCGCGCTAGTTGTTCTGAGGGAAACCTTGTGCTCATTATTTCAGGCTTAGGCGGAGGAACACAGAGAGGTCAGGTAAGCCCGAGGCACTCTGATACATTCATGTCCACGGGTCACCCTCGCAATGGTGACATCACCTTTTCAATCTCTGCTCGACCGATTGCAGGGCATCTTGTCTTCCAGGCATGCTTCCCCTATGGCCTCCGACAGTGCAAGTGGACGGCAGTCAATAATACTTATGAGGGCCCTTAAGGCGATGTAGTATGCTCTTGCATCACCCAGAATAAATCATATTTTATTTCATAGATAATGTCGCCACTGTGAAAACCCAGGGACAGACAGGTGTCATAAAGCACAAACACCTTGTGTTGGGCAGCGGCATAAATGTCAACAGCCAGATAGATCCGCATATCGCCAGTATATCTTGATTAGTCTTCACTGCCCCGGGCTATTGGCAGTAGTTGAGATATGTGAAGGAAACGTATGAGAGCGAGAGAAGGAGAGGGAGGGAGTGAAAGAGAGAATGAAGGGCAGTGCATAATCTAGTAGTCGCTGCCTCATTTTTAGGAGGTCGATGAGAACGAGGCCCCCACAAAATATCCCACTTGTTGTTTAATTGATTCTGGATGACGGATTGTTTTCTCAATCCAATTACTGCAAATTGAGGATAATGTTAAATTGATCTGCTGCTCCCGATGAACATCCATCTTGTGTCAAAACTGCAGAGAGGGTAAATCAAGCCTTAAAGTGGGCGCAGTTTGTAACAGTTAAGACTTAAGACTGCATTAGATCTATATAACTCCTTGTAATCACATAAGAAGTGGCTTAAAAAATCAAACCTTGCACTAGCAGAAAAAAAAAAATCCCTTTAGGCATACAACAGCTCGTCACTGGAGCAGTGTAGTATTAGACCTTATTTACCCCAAAAAGTTTCATAGTGCATTAAAGGTACATACAGTACTACTGCTCAGAGGTACTTATACTGTATGCACCCTCTATGGGTAAAGGTTACTTAAAGTAAAACAAGTATAAGATTGTTCAAAGCAAGGTTGATAAAGTAAAACAAGGGTTTACAAAGAATTAGATTTCAGAAAAATTGTAAAGTGTAAATTGAGTTGCTTTGGGGTAAAAAGATTTTGTTTGTCTTTGTTCTTGAAAATATTGAAAACACAGCTGTATAAATATATATTATTAATGAATAGTTCACTCAAAAATGCCAATTGTCATGATATTTTGGAAAATGCTAAAATTGCTATATTTCCGTATGGAAGATTGAATATTCTGTTCATAGCATTTCATATTTTACAAAGCAAGCAAACAAACAAACAAAAAACAAACCATAATATAGACACAAATAATATATTTTTAAAAAATGTCTAAAACATAATACAAAGTTTCAGTACCAAGTAGATAAAAGCAGATTACCTACAAAAGTGTATTCATTATTATTCATGTCCAAAGTAACCTGAGCTGTTTTACTGAAACCAGTTGTCTGTATTTGGTACACAGCATACACTCTTAATTAGGAAAGTTCTTTACGGCATTTAAGATTCTATGAAGAATATTTAATATCCTTGAAACTACCTAAAGGCTGTCAAGATTCAAAAAGGACTGAAAAGCACCATAAAAGTATTTCAAGTGACTTGTTTTTTATATTTACTAAAATCTTTTCTTGAAGCCATGGTCACCCTTCACTTTCATTGTACGCCAAAGAGCAGTTTGGACATTCTGCAAAACATATATTCCACAAAAGAACAAAAACAAAACAAAAAAAGACATGACATGACAAGTCATTTTTCTATTCCTTTATCTTCATTTCTATAGCATTTTCTTTGTTTCCACCTTGTAAGAACGTTGCTCTTGAATTTAAGGTTGATATTGGCTTTGCTTTTGTTTATTTCATCCCTTGTGTGTGTGTGTTTACTGTGATTATGACTGCACACGTGCAGCCGCTGCCTCGCCAGCCCACTCGCCCAGCTTGTCTGCCCCTGCAAAACGACACTAGGCCTGAGGATGAAGTATGAGACTTTGGCACCATATTTCACACTCGCTGTGGCAGGCCTGAAGGATGGATCATTAGACGTTTGCCTCCCTTTTCCCTCCACTCTATCTTTCTCTCTCTCAGCCTGCTCCCACTTACACCTCCTCTTTCTCTCTCCCTACTTTATCTGCTCCCTTCCCTCCCCCTCGAGCTCGGTATTGGCAGCCAAATACACATATGCGCTATCTACATTGAGAGAGAGAGATATAGACTCCCGTGGGAGGACTGTGTTGTGGCTGTACTGTAAGATCCCTCGCATTCATGGGTCTGAGAGCGGCAACACGGAGGATTGGTTTTTGCATTCCACACACCACAAAAAATGGATTTATTTCACTTTTTTTGTGCATGTGTCTTGTTATGTTAGTTATTTCTCGCTATGCGCTTCCCCTTTTTCTTTTTTCTGTATTGACAGAATTTCTCCGTCTCTTTCACGCCATCTTTTTCTGTGCATTATTTGATCCCCGGTTTGAATCGCCGAGACGCACATCTTTTGTGCGACGGTGCAGCCTTGCCTCTCGTTGATAGTTTTGATGTGCTTGTATACAGGGCCTGTGCTTTCAGGGCAGGGTGATATTTTCTGACTGACATATAATCCAGTCTTATTTTACACGTACAGTAGGCATATGCCACACTCATTAAAAGGATTTAATGCTGGCCTTTTCCGAATAAGCAGCTTGTGTATGAGCAGGAAGGAGGCAAGTGGCCGTTAAAGCCCCATATTTACAGCACACATCCCCCTCTAAATTCTGCTCTTCGTGCATCTATGTGTTCATCTCTGTCTGTTTGCTTACATGACAGAGGTAAAAGTGAGAAGAAAAAAGTGCTAGCGTGTGTTTAATTCTGAGCCGTGCATGTGTTTTTGTACGCGGATAAGGGTCTGTACAGTTAATAACCGTTGTAAACAAACATGCAGGATGAGATTAGATCAGACTCCTTTAACACCTCCCGCTCCCAGGAGCACCTCCCATGATGAAACGCCTCCTGCTCGGGATTTGTCAGCAGCGTTATTAAAATCGCTACAACCCAATCTGATGAACTTATTGATAAAACTAATGTACCAGATCTGCCCTAATTGAACTGTAGAGATAATTCAGCTTATCTTTCATGTTGTAGCTTAAAGTGTCAGGCCTTGAGGCACGATCATTCTATAGAGTGTGAAACAATGAGAAAGTAATATTTTGGTCTGGTGTCATAAATGTTGTTGAGATACAGTCATGGTCGAGTGCTATCTGATTCTACACCTTTTATGTCTTTGCTTATCTTGAATGGAGGGTAAATGGACTGCTTGAGAGGTGTGTGGTTGTGTGTGTGTGTGTGTTGTAAAGCTTTTGTGCCTCTAAATCTTACCTGGTGTCTGATATTTCATGGAATTGTTGTTTACGGTGGCAAGGGCATGAATCTGTAATGAAGCAATTTATTAAACACTCTACTCCCATATAAAAGGGTTTTTTGTTTGTATTGTTAGCAAATTGTTTAATCGTAATGACTATTTGCACGAGGTGTAAACAGCACTGTGCAGCTATTTGCACCCCAATAGTCTGGTGGAAACCAACAGAACTAGGAATAAATACACTGTCAGAGAAGTGGCCTTGAATTTTTATTTATTTATTTTGTCTCATTGTCAGTTCAACTCTGACTTCTGCATACCCACTTATCTATCCAGTATCAGCTCTTGCTCTATTAATAAAAAGAAAAATCTATAAATATATAGTCCAATAAATAGACAAGTAACACAGAATCAAACATGAAAATTTAAAACTGAAATAGTATTCTCTCGTAAAAAACTATTTGGAAATACCAATAAAAAAATCTTTGTTTTATTTATAACTTAAAGATATCAGTTAAAGTTATAGTGTGTGTATATAAATTAACAGTAATCATGAAAAACAAACTATTTATACTATTAGTAATTGTAATATAGGCGTATTATTATATTATTATAAAGTATATAATGGTACACACACTAAATATACTATTATAACAAAAGAGTATAAATTAGCATGTAAAGTAAAATGTAGTTTGCCCTCAGAAAGGCTGTATTTATTAAAAAATAACAGTAATAAAACATATATTCATATATTTTCTATCATATGTCATTTATTGCATATAATTGATTTTGAGCAGAAATCATTGTAATATGCTGTTTTAGTGCTCGTGAAACAATTATTATTATCAGTGTTAAAAACTGCTGGACTTGTTAATATTCTTGTGGAAATAATATTTATTTCCAGGATGCTTTGATGAATAGAAAGTTTTTTCTAACATTATAAATATTTTTACGATAATTTTTGATGAATTTAATGCATCCTTGCGTAATAAAAGTAATAATTTCTTTAAACAAACAAAAAAAAGTTTAGGAAAAAGAACAGTAGTGCTAATATGTGCTTTTTTTGTCTTTACAGTGCTGGTGCTGCTGATTGTGACAATGAGGAGGAGGAAGAAGGAGCCTCTGATCTTGGACGAAGACCGGGACGTGCGGGAGAACATAGTGCGCTATGACGATGAAGGCGGAGGTGAGGAAGACACAGAGGCCTTCGACATGGTGGCGTTGCGAAACCTCAACGTAGTGAGAGACAGCAAAGCCCGCCGAGACGTCACCCCGGAGGTGCCCACCCTTTATTGCTCCCGCCCTCCCCCCTACAAAATCACCCCAGACAACGGGATCTTCCGGGAGTTTATATGGGACCGCCTGAAGGACGCCGACGTCGATCCTTCCGCTCCTCCGTACGACTCCCTGCAGACATACGCTTTTGAGGGCAGCGGCTCTGTGGCCGAATCCCTCAGCTCCCTAGACTCCCTGAGCACAGACTCGGAGCAGAACTATGACTATCTGAGCGACTGGGGACCTCGCTTCAGGAAGCTAGCCGACCTGTACGGCCACGGCGACAGCAGCAATATATTCTCCTCCTAGCCGGGATTAAAATTCCTGCCAAGGTCTGCTCAATCAAGGGCATAATGGAAATGAACAATGATCAAGAGAATACCACTGACTCACTGATGCTTGACAGAAGAGGGGAGCAAAAAAGGGGAACATTCAGTATGCAGGGGGGAGTTATATCTGCAGAGAGCAGCGGTTTTGACAACCAATAGACGGTGGGGATTTGAGTTGGAAGCACTTCTATTTAAATTGCAGTTAGATGCCAAGACCGGACTCGGGGTGTGGTTGCAAGCTCCAAAGGGTGATCTTCAGGCCCAAGAGAATAATGGACAGTGGACCGCAGGGCTATGTGAGCTGGTCCAGGAATACCAATTGTTTCGAAGAAACATTTGAAGTGCTCTCCCCATGGTTATAAATGAGAACAGTGCCATGCAGCAGCAATGCTCGAAAGATCAATGTTTCTGTTCTATCAGATGTTTCTATGACTCATAGGTTCTTCGAAAAAAATCAATATGAATTCAGCAACCGCTATCCTTTTCCGAACGCATTGCCTAGCGAGGAACCGCAACTGTTGCTTTGTAAAATATCCTTTACGCATAGCTTCACGTCTGTTAACAGGCCTTAGTTCCACGCCAAAATTTGGGTCGAGGCGCATCGCTATCACAGCCTCTGAAGAATTCTGCAGTTACGCTGACCAAAAAAGTCAAACTCGTAGTGAATAGACTTTGATGTATCGAGCAGGACAGGCCGGAGTGGATTTAATCATTGAAAATGTATAGTACTTGCCTTTCAGTTGAGGCTGTCAACCTGAGTTATTTTGAGATGTTATTTTGTAAGTTTGTAGAGAGAACCCTTATGACAGCGAGCGTTTGAAGGGGAGTCTTTTGTATTAAGCCTATTCCTTTCTCGAAAACCTCAGTCTCAGTGGAGAAACTCAAAGCAGCGAAATGTTTTTGTAGTGCTCTATGCTGTCCCGTGTACAGGTTTTTTTTGTTTTTTTGTTTTTTTCCGCAGTGGTTCTTGCTGAATATCTTGTGAGAGCTGTTTGTTTTAAAGCAGGCCTGTTGTCTATATGAGTGGCAAACTGTAAGGGGAAAAAAAGAATGTAAAGACATTATCCTACATAATATCTGCTGGCGACATGTGAAATGGTGTATAACATACGGACAACACAGACCTTACTACTACTACTACAGTATATTCAATGTTTAGCTGTTGTCCGACAGGTTATTATCATGATTTCGAATTGTAACGGTATGAAATGACAGTAACACATACTCAGTGCAAGCTGGGAAGACATTTTGTACAGATTTTTGTAATAAAGCACACAAATTGCAGCACACGGTGTGGCCATTTCCTCACGACTGTGTTAATTCATTTATTCATTAATTCATTAATTAGGAGTCGACGGTGATGTGGAGATCTCACTGCTAAACTGCTTGCTTTTGTTTGTGGAACAGGGTGGTTTGCACACAGACATGATGTGTAATCAAGGCTAGACGAGAGAGCCAACGGAGCCTTGAGTTTGATGAATGACACAAGGCTTGTCAGAGCATTTAAAAGGCCTCAGCTAAATTAGCCTCAGAGAGGGGAGATTGATGATTCAGTTAGTTAACGCAAGCATACATCCAGAAATACGATCGAGCGTCTGAGAGCGGGAAGACTGGGTGTGCGACGACACGGTCGGACACAAAGCTTATAGCCTATAAATTGTCTCACCCAGGCTAGTTAGATCCCTCCAATGAGCACGTTCAAACTGAGCCTAGTCTCGCTGTTGGAATCGAACACAGCTTGACGCGTTAAGATGGCAGTTTTTTTTTTTCTGTTGCAGCCTGGCCTCCGTGATCGCAGTGTGAGATAGCTGTGATCTTGCCTGAGTCATGAAACATGTTCCATTTTGGTTTCTTCCCCAACAAATTCTGGCATCCGGATAGATGCTGTAAACTGTTTTTCAGATGGCGTAAGCATTTGGAGATTGAATCTTGGTGTCCAAACAATACACGCTTTCAATTTGTCACTTTGTTCACAGGCTCACTGTCAACTGTTGTTGTGCCTGTCAAAGCCGGAGATATAAATTCGATTGGGATTCAATGGGATGTATTGTCTTTTGTCCAGTCCGGATGATTATAAAGTGATAATTTTAATGTCGTCGATAATGGATTTGGCTTTCAAGGCAAGCGATAACTTGTCATTTTGTTTGTTTATCTGACTAAGGGTAATAAAGACTGAGAATACTGTCTGTGATCATTAGAGGGAAGCTGCTATCAGAAAGCAAATGTAATTATTTGTTAACTGGCTCGCTAAATGAAAACTAAAAGGGCAATTGAAATCTCGTTTGACTTGGCACTAAGTAATAATAAATACAGTTTTAATTAAGCAAGTCACTGCAGCGAGCAGATAATGCAAACAAAGGAGGATAGGGTCACCCCATCATTGTTCTCTTTACAGACATGAGACTCTATATCACATATATCAAAGGGACTGAAAATCAATGTCGCCTTTTCTTTTCATGAGTTTGATTCTGTTTACTTTTTCCGAACCACTCGCTGTTTGATTCGGGATTACGGTCATTATTTGGAAATGATTTAATGCCCATGAGAGGAATGCTGGTCTTGTTACAAGTGGCTGGTGAACGCAATGGAGCTTAATACTAAAAAGAAAAGTCATTCATTCACAGTTTCGCCATCTCAAGCGGACATTCATAATTCATTCAGAATAATTATAAGAACAGCTCTGAATTGAAAGCCTGCTCATCCTGTCCCCTGTTTCTTTTTTATTTACTTCACATTGAGTTATGTCTTTTCTTAATGGCTTCATATATTTTTTTCATTAAGTAACGTGAACTCAGTGTCAAGCTGAGAGTGAATGCCTGGATGTCTAAGTGGTCTGTCCTGTCGGAACAGAGGAGAAAACTTATCTTTATTGTGGCAGACAATCAATGCCCTGATATTCAACAGCTTCCTCTCAAAGATGGTGCACAGAGGGACATGTTCATGTTTGTAAAGGAAACCTTTTCAATTTGTATGTATAATCTTTAATAAATTAATTCATATTGTTTCAACGAGAGTACAGCGCGAGGTCATTTCAGCTGCTCAGTTGCTGAGTGATTTAAAAGTGTGTTAATGATAACTCCAGTCCAGTCCTTGGAATTAACTTATAAAATGAGTTTAACACCACAGAAGTAGTCCTTACTTTCTCCTCAGTTGATTAGCATGATTTAACAAGTAGTTGAAACAGCACTTATACAATTAAATGTCTTGACGAGCACAATAATGTTTTTCATATGAAAAGCAAGTTTGAGTAAGGGATATTGCTAGCATTTTCATTAGCATTCCCATAGGGATTTTTATAAAAAGTGTTATAGGACATGAGCTAAAACCAGCTACAAGGTTAATCTTGACATTGCAAAATTTGATTTGAAACAAGTAAAGACAAGTCTGTACAGGTCTGTCCTTAATTGTGTAAGGACATACTACAACCCCATTAAAATGCTTAAAATACTACCATCTAATACTAATCCCCATTGCATAATAGAAACAGTATATTTTATGTTTATTGTGAAAGAAGCATGGATTTTAAGAGTGTGGGGAAAAAAACATCAGCATTTGCAGTGCTTGTTGGTGCTAAAGTGTTCTTATGGTGCGATTTCTTTTTTGCAGTTGTCTAATTGATGGAGATTTCTCTGGTAATGTAGTATTTCACCAAGATTTCCTCTGTTGAATATGTCTATTTTAAAAAAATTAGTCGAAGTAATGTGGACTGATGGCTTCAACAAAAGAATAAAGCATTGATTAGCCATCTTGTAGCTCACAGTAGGTCTGATTTTAATGATTTAAGTTAACTTTCAAAATCAATTCCCTTATTGATAAAATGAATGGGATTTTTGCTTCTAGAACTGACTGCTGCACTCTATGGGCTTTATCTCAGCTATAAACCATAGCAGTGTCTGCATACTGTCAGAATATGTAGCCTAGCATTTTTTAATTTTTTTGGGGAATAAAGTAATTCCTCAAGGTACAGTAGTCATAAAAGCCTAGATTAGAGATATGAGAACCTATAATTAATCCCAATAAAGCTGCAAATTGCATATTCTATAACTTTGTCATCATTTACGCAAACTTTATCACACGTTGTGGTTTCTTGATGTCTTTTGAAATGTGCCTGCACTCAGTTGAACTTCGAGCTGGAAGAGCACAGCTAGGAGTCATCTTCACGCAGCACTTGCGAGGTGTTTGCAGCTGTGAGTCAAACCACCTCAGCTTTCCAAGTCACTGCCCTCGCAGATTTTAAATCAGTTTTACAGACACAAATGTCAGAGACAGAGCTCAGCAATATTGATTAGAAATGTCCGTTCTTGTTTGACTAAAATATGACGGCTTCAGGCATTCTGTGAAAAATTGCGGTCCATTTAGAAAATTAACAACATTAATAAAGTCTCCCTAACACAACAGAATGTCCAATTCTTGCTTATACGGTTCCCATGAAACACTTATAAAGCTCATGCTTTGGATTTACAGCTTTCATTACAGTAACGAGATGTTAGTGTGCGTGTTAATATATTGCCTCCTTCTCCTCAGCGGCGCTCGTTGTATGTCCACAACTGCACGAGCACTGCCAACGACACTCACTTCGCCATCGATTTCCTCTCTAAATTAAATATACGATTTTATGCATTTAACAAGATTGCTCCAAGAAAAATCCAATTACCGCTTCAAGCCAGTGGAAAACTCATTAAAACAGCCAGGATAATTATGCAAGCAATGGCTGTTTTAAACCAAGCAAAAGGCTAACGAAGAATTCGGAAATGTTATGAAAACATCCGGGATTCAGGATAAGATTGAATACCGCGTAATATTATTTTTAAAACGAGGTTATAATAACAAAATAATAAGAAAGATATGCAAAGCGAAGCCTTTAAGGGCTCTTTCTAATGGTGTTCTGATCGATAGTTTTAAAGAGCACGTCTTAGATCTGTATTCACAATCAGGCACATCCAGCGCCGGCCAAATGCAGAGCTGTCTGATGCAGACTGCTGTTTTCAAGCCGTCTATTGACATTCGCGGGGGTTTGTCCTCTAAAGCTGAGCCCTGGGTTGAGTGTTGACTCTGTGGCTTGTGTATGTTTAATGTAGTATGCTGTAGTCCCATGCACATATCTTCCCACTGCTGAGTGTGCCTTTTATTTGCTTTGAACTGACCTTGGGATGACTGTGATGCTCCGCTTTGAAGTGTTGATTCTGTCAAAACAGTCATATATACATAAAAAAGCCTCTCCTTTGTGCTGCTTTTTCTCTTGCCCGCTTTCTGTCTATACAGTGCTTTGTCTTCACTATATACAGTATAAATTACAACATTGTTTATTGTAAAAACCTACAACTTTGCAGAAACTTTGCTGTTTAATATTTTATAAAAAGCACATTTAAAACGTACTTTTGCAGCAGTTGACAGCTGTGCGCACAGTTCAAGTGCTATTTCAGCCTTTCTTACGGCCAGATTTGCTTGTTCAAATTGGTTGGATGATGCTTGTGCTCTGCAATTTTCAAGTAGCGTGACAGATTCTCAATTGGAGTGAGATCAGGGCTTTGACTGGCCCATTTCAACATTGAATTTTTTTGTTCTTTAGCCACTCCAATGTTAATTTAGCCTTTTTTTTTTTTGTCCTGAAAAATGCTTTCATGAATTTTAGCAGGCTAAAATATGCTTCTGTATTTTTCTGCATTTTGCACCATCTATTGTTCTCTTTAGTTTAACAAGATGCCTGGTCCTGCTGATAAAAATCAGTCTCACAGCATGATGCACCTCCACCAGCACACTTCTCTGAAGGTATGGTGATTTTGGAGGTGTGGGCAGTGTTATATTAGCACCACACGCATGGCTTTGAATTTTGGCTGGAAAGCTCTATCTTGGTGTGATGTAACCATGAAATCTTTTTACACGTTGCAATGGAGTCTTTATTATGCTTTTTGACAATCTTCAGATGTGCCTGTAATGGTGCCTTTTGTGCCACTTTCCTATATACAGGTCAGCGTTCTGCAGAATTCATTATATGATTGACTGGTGCACCTTGACTCCATTCAGAGTTTCTATACTCTGTAGATCAGGGGTAGGCAACATTGATCCTGGAGTGTCGATGTCCTGCAGAGTTTAGCTGCAACCCTGAAAAAAACCTCACCTGCCTGTAGCCTTGAAGACCTTGATTAGATTGTTCAGGTGTGTTTGATTAGGGTTGGAGTGAAACTCTGCAGGACATCGACACTCCAGGACTGACGTTGCCTACCCCTGCTGTAGATCATTCACAGTGGTTGGCCTTTTCATGTTTTCTAACATAAAACAATACTGCATATTGGAATGATTTCTGAAGGATATTACGGCAGTGAAGACCGGAGTATTCGCTCCTGAAAAGTAGATCTTTATCATATTCAGTAGTCTTTTATATGTGTATGTATATATATATATATATATATATATATTAACATTTTTTCATCACTCTAAAGCTGAGACAATATGCTGTTATTGACAGAATTATCTCTTTTTCAGTGTGCAGCTGCATACATTTGTGTGCCTTTGATGAATAAATAAGATATCATACATCTCTGGAAATGTTTTAAAGTTATTGACTGTTTTTATTTATATTTGATAGTGTGACTCTAACCAAGACAGTCCCAGAGCTGCTCTCAGTGCCCGTTAAGGCTACAGCTACATTTGCACATTTCACACACAAACACAGTACAACACAGAGCTGGGAGAAGTTCAAATTCTTGCATTTGCTTTAAAAATAGCAGATCATTAACACACACTTCAGTTTCACAGGTTTACTTGAGGAAAAGAAGAAACAGCTACAGGTTTTTGCCTTGTGGTTGCTTTGTATTTTTAATTTTTTTCTCAGTCAATTGTTATGATCAAATAGGGTGCTTGAACAGCGATGGAGGAAAAAACTAGCCAATCAAGAGCAGGGGGACGTAGCTTAAGGGGGGGGGGAGCTTCCCTCAGGGAAACCGAGAGCAATCAGACACACATAGAGCTATCAGAACCTCAATCTGCAGATTAGGACAGACAGGCCTCAGGCTGCACGACTTTGGGATAAGACAGACCCTCTATGCCTTTCTTAAGTGTCCGCAAATCAACTGTAAATTGCCACTCAGAAAATGAGTTCCCTACACCGCCAGAGAAAGACTAGTTTTCGAACCTCGTAAACTCTTTCAATTATCTTTAGAGATGGTTGCCAAGCTGTGTGTCACAGTTGCAGAGTTTTGTGTTGACTGGCAGAAAACTTTTATAAGGGGCAGCAGGCGGGAATGTCATATCTAGATCATGGCTCATCTGATGAGAGCTCTAAGAGGCTCTCAGTTAGAGTTGAGTCTTAAGTGCTCTATCTGCTTTGATACTCTGTCATCGTTCTTCAGCCAGATCTCTTCGCTTTCCTTCTGTTAAATGCTGCCACTTCATATCAAAAGCATGTCATTATACGATACATCTTCTTGCATCTTCAAAAGAGATGTTAAAAAAGTGAAGTGCCATACCACAAAATGGACCATTCTTTTGTGAAGAATATTGTTGGTAAGCCACAAGAGAACATGAACATTGTCATATGCCACTTCAGTCCTATGCAGGCCCTGATTTCCTATTGATTTTGTTACCTGCAATTAAATCACAAATTGATCCATGACTGCTGAAGACACTTTTACCTGCAATCTTCTTGATTTCTGAGCTGAGGCTCTGCCCACAAGTATTTTATATGATGATGTCATATAAAAACGCTTGTGATCCGTGAATTTACAAATTCTTATTATGCATATATATATATATATATATATATATATATATATAATATTATAGTGCAAAAACTTGTGCTCAGCAAAATTTTAGGTGTCTTGTACACTCACCAACACTATATTTATTTGACCAAAGATGCTGACAAAATTGTGAAATATTATTTTAAGTTATTTAAAAATGTTATATATACAAACCTGAATTTTCAGCAGCCACTATTTCAGTCTTTAGTGTTACATGATCTTTCAGAAATCATTCTAATTTGCTGATTTGGTCCTGAAGAAACATTTTTATTATTATCATTGTTAAAAACAGCTTACAATATTCACTATTTTAGAGGAAAGCATTCTACAAAAGGCTATAAGAACAGCATTTATTTGAAATAGAAATCCTTAACGCGTTCTTAGTAAAAATTCATATTCACCCAAAATTTTGAATGGCAAAAACAAATGGTAAAATAATACATTCAATTAATCTTAATTATTATGATTTTTCTGTTGTCGCCAAAGTTTTTTTGTAAATATTCTGAATCTCTTTCTGGATCTGTTGTATTACTGCAGGTGTTTTGGGAGTTAAGCCTCTTTCCAGATTTACATATATATATATATATATATATATATATATATATATATATGTGCCAAAAATATGGTTGAATTTGCCCATAGGGTGGTTTCTACACTTTAGAAACCATGCGCTAATGAATAGTACCATAATCAAATGCCAAATTTTAATGATGCAGGGGGCGTTCTGCTGACTTCTGCATCTTCATCGACAGGGACAGCATCTCAAGGGCGCAAGATATTTGGTAAACTGTTCTTGTAGCCAGGCGCTTGAATGCTGTACCGGAGGCTGGAACATTTCATGTAAATGAAGCTTGGAAAGAGATTGACCTGCATCCTTGATCACTGCGGCATCATTCATTCTGATTAGGGCACAGATCCACACAACTCATCTAGGCTGGTCTGATAGATTAGCCAGCCAGACTGAAGCCTCCTACAGGAATTCAAAAACCCTTAGAGTTTAATCACCCTTAAAGCTGGTGGATGACAATATTTAAGAATGGGCAGGCAGCAGAAGACTGGATACCTAACAACGTGATGTTACTATTTGTTATTTTTGTTGGATAAAATGCATTAGTGAGAAACAGAAGCCTCTCAACTGTGATGTCATTTATGCCTCCTTCTACATCTTACCTTCTATCAGCAGTGCGAATGACATTGTAGAGAAAAAGACCCTCCGCAAAGTCACTTTGATTGGATCGCTATTGAAAAAAAAGCAAACGGTCCTTCATTAGCCCTCGGTGAGAATGAATATTGACTTTAATAAACACTGTCAGTTTTTTTCAGCTCTTCTTAGTGCCTGTCATACTCAAGGGCTTTCTCACTGCTAGTGCTGAGTAGCACCAATCACCACCCTATTGTCTGCGAATGGGCTCCTGCTGTAGAACGACTGCAGCTCTGTTTATCATCCCAGAGCGGTTATATCCTCCTAACCCACCATACAGGAATATCACGAACATAGAATAGCCATAATCAGGTTAATCTGTGCATGGGGAGCCGGTCTAAAGGCGTGTGTGACTGTGCAGGGTGAAATACAGCTGCGTTAACATGTTCAGACACAAGCCACATAAGTTCTGCCACATTAGCTGTCCTCTGTATGGAGCATTGCATCACATCAGTGTACTCGATGAACCATCGGCGCCACAAACAACATTCACATGGAACATTGTTGATGTTAGATGTAGGACAAGGAACTCTTTCTGACATGGTGAATGAATTCCATACCAGTTTCAGTGGTATGAACAAAAGGTGCAGAGTGTGTGTGATGTCCCACATGGAAAGAACCTATATGAGGATATATGCGCATATATGAAACCTATATGCAATATATATGCACATATATGATAATATGTATGCTGCATATATGCGTATATATGCCACATATAGGCAAAATTGAGGTGCATATATGTGCATATACAGGCCATATAG
>JAUMHE010000043.1:9813815-9835094 GCA_032359235.1 Enteromius mattozi
GAATTAAGGCAGTTCTGAAGGCGAAAGGGGGTCAAACACCGTATTAGTATGGTGTTCCTAATAATCCTTTAGGTGAGGGTATATATATGGTTATAAAATTATTTTCTTATGCTGACCAACGCTGCATTAATTAAAAAAAAAAAAAAAGTAAAACAGTAATGTTGTAAAATACACTAGTCAAAATTTAAAGTGGATCAAAACTTATCAAAGTTGTCCTTAAACCTAAAACTAAAATGCGTTCTTGCCTGCTGACTACTGTATTATTATAATGTAAGTATCTATTTTCATGTATTTTTTTTAATATCTAAATTATTTAATATATTTTAAAATAGAATTTATGCCTGTGTTGACAAAACTAAAACTAAAATTTTAGCTGCTATTACACAAATAATCGACTTGGTTGAGTCATTGCACTTTAATTTACATTAAACCGACTTGAGAAATTAAGTTGAATTTCAAATAATTTATATAAAAGTTGAAATTGCTCAACTTATTTTCAAGAGTTAAGTTACTTAATGTAAAAAGGTACATTGACATAATTTTTACAGTGTACTCAGGTCTTCAGTGTCACATGATCCTTCAGAAGTCATTTCAATATGCTAATTTGGTGCTCAAGAAATATTTATTTTTTATCAATAACAAAAATAGTTTTGCTGCTCAATATTTCAATAGAACGTGTGATACGCCTTTGATGTACTGAAAGTTCAAAGAACATAATTTCTTTGAAATAGAATATGTTTGTATCCTAGTATGACATCAGTGGAAAAGAAAAGTCGCTTTGTAGGAAGAGTGAGGTATTTCATTTTTGGTTATTTTTCCTCTGGAATAACATGCACAGATAAATCATTCAAGATATGAAAGTGCATTAAAAAAGTACATGGGGTGACTTTTGATTTCTTAAGAATATGAGGAATATTCTTTTCTTGCGGAACAGGGTTTAACCAGCACCAAGCTGGTCTTCGTTAAAAAGTCTCAAAAGATATCGACACTTAGCAACAAAAGTTCTCAGCCGCTTTGTGTTTCATCTTCGATGCAGAGCCATAGCAGGCATCCTTTTCTTCAAAAGCCTTTTCTGCTTATCCTCCTGTGCCAAAAGAAAGGCTGGATGGAGCAAGACATGAAATATCCTCAGAGCACTCTCTTAGTTTACTGGCAAGAACACTCATCCTTGTTTAGAGTGGATTAACTTAGTGTCTTTTGAGGAGGGTGTTTGGTTCAGGAAGTTTGTGGGCAAGTGATGGAACATCAGCAGAGCTAAATCCCTCTCAATCAACCTCTTCCTCTAGCTATGCCCCTTCTTCACACATCCGCCCAAACGAATGAGCTGTCAGAAACAGATGGGGTAAAATGCACTGTTTCTTTATATTTTGCTCTTAGGAGACACTAGTGAAGTAGACAGAGGGTTAGGTTTAGTGAGGACACAGTGATCCATTTTCTCCCTTGTGTTTGTGCTTTTTGTGACTGCTTCCTGACAGAGCATGTTACAGCAAACTATTTCATCATATATAGGCCTGCAGTGTATGAATTCATAACAGACAATCAATGAAAATACTCTACAGTAAAAACATCATATCACATATGTATAAATGACATGTAAGGTATGAGTTGATGAAAATATTAAGAGATAAAGGAGATGTGTTTATATTGTATCCATTTTAAATTCTAATTTATTTAAATGAGTCATTTGAAAGTTTACCAGCAACTGTAACAAGGGACTATAATGTTTACCTTGCATTGTGAATACAAAAGGTTTTTAAATATATTATTTAAATTTGTTTTTTTGTTTTTTTCTCAAATTACTTTATTTTTAATAAATCTGAACAATCGGATTGGCCTATAGTATACATATGTAATGTTGTATTAGATTTAACAGAACTCTGCATGCAATTTTACTGTAATATATTGTAAATTGTAGTTTTATGGAAGTAAAAGTTATATTTTTATTCATTTTATAACATTTTTACACAAATTTTACGATTCTGTTCGATTTGACTCTTGATTCACAAGCTTGCGACTCGATTCGATATTGATTTTGGATATTTATCGGGTACAGTACATGGCAAATTGTCTGCTGTAAAAAAGTCAGTTTGTACTACATAAATGTACTCAAGGTTAAAATAAACAAATTTGTATACAAACACTTAAACTCAATGAAGTTTTTAGAATGATAAAGTCACAATTATTATAATTATTTCTAATTATTTTTTGAAATATAGACATTTAAATGGTGACTGTCATAAAAACAACATTTATTCAAATGATTAAAATTCCATATTTATTCAAGCATAAATTAAACATTGAAGAACATTAAACATATAGTGAATATGTTTTATGGTGCATAAAGATGTTGATTTTTGGTCACTAAATATGTTTTATTTCGGTAAGTTATACTTTTTCTTTTAACATACTTTATGATGTTAATTCATGCTATAACCAGTTAAAGCGGAGAAGAGGATCAGTTCATTCATACTGACACTTCTCTTGGCGCTATTGTGTTCTGTCACTCCACATTAAACAACGCTAAAATGGTATATATTTTTTAAAAACTAATAAAACAGACTGAATTTGAAATCTGAGATTTTTTTTCATGCTGAAAGAAAGAAAGCACACAGTTTATTGCAATTTATTGGATGGGAGGTGCGCTACAATGCTTCGTTCATTAACTGAATTTTTTTTGTTCTTTTGGCTCTACTCATTTTTCTTTAAATAGTATTGTGTTATTATGATTAGCATTTACGTACATTATGGTGTTTGATTTTACATTTTTTATTAATTAGTTAACAATTATAGCATTATTCTAACACTCTACTTCTCTGTGTTTACAGCTCACTAGAAAAGCTCATTTAAGTCATCAGGAGCAAAGCGTATATTAGTACTTCATACACTAAGCAAACAAATAAACAACAATGACCAAAAAGTTTCAGGATGACACTGTGGCAAGTTTGTATTCCTGTATAGACTTTAAATAACTTAGTCTTTGATGGACTTGGAATTTAAAACCAATTTGCTTTCAGTAATGAGAATCTCCATTAGAAGCTCCAGCCTAATTGAGAGAAAGTGAGGGAGGAAAATAGAGGGCTGGTGCAGTCAGAGAATGAGTCGAGGGGGGAGGGGCGCAGGCGACGGACACAGTCACATTTGCACATTAATTACCGGGCAGGTGCTGGCAGTCCGTTTTAATGGGCTGAGTGAAAGGTCAAGAGGGTTTAGCTGTCATTTTTTCCCTCCCATTAGATCCTTTTTGGTATTTCACAGTCTAACTTTCTCATTTAAATGTATCAGCGTCTTATTAAGAGGTTAATGAACCGATTGCACGGGGAAGTTTGTAATCATAGTTTTATTTTGTAATCATGGTTTTATTTTTCAAAGGCAAACTTTGTCATTTTCTTGTAATTAATTGAGCTTAAAAAATGCAGTGAACATCGGGTGTCAGCCATCTTCTCAGCACCTTATTTCACAGCTATTCCAGGACAATTCAAATTCTAATGAAATTCTGGCACTGTTTTAATTTTAACAATGGAGCATGAATCAAATCGGTGCTGACAGTCCAAACACTCGAGCATGTACCCAGTAAAAACTCCTGGGTATCCACGACTCCCTTAGATGCATTTGCATTCTCTGCATGACAATGTCACCGCATACAAATTGAAATTTCAAAATGTATCGTGTTAGTTGCTCAGCAGAGAGTTCTGAGGCTCTGAATGGCCAGATAGTCTCATTGAAATAAGAAGGACAAACTTGTTTTTGGGAACACTCAGAGCTTAATATGACACATTACAGCAATTATTTGATGTGTTTTCCACTATTAATAATTCAAATGCGGTCCTGCCGCTCTGAGATGCCAATCCATCATAAACAAAAGAAAACTCTCTGCGACGCCACAGGGAAATTAGGATCTTTTGTTGCTCTCTAGCAATATTTCTAAAGCTAAACGCCACTCTACACACTGCTCCACGTTCTAGCAAGGCCCATTTTTCTGAACATCAGCGTTTTATTCCGCTTTGTCTTAGAGCGAGAATGCCATTTAGTAAGCAGGAAGTGTTTCATGAAATGCAGCGGAGGACAATAACAATGGTCCTTGAATAACAGCACTGGATGAAAGGCCTTTGAAAGGCTGACGAGAGTCCTCTCTGAGGTGTTTTGGATTGACGAGTGCTACGACTTTGCCCGCTTGTCCTTTTTTGTTCACACAGAGGCAATTGCCGACACAGTCACATAGAATTCTTGGCAAATTCTAAGTTAGTCAAGGAAATCCAAAATCCAAATCCGTTTAATGTATTGTTGCTTTCGTCTTTTCTTCTTATATCCTCTATGGAGTACTTGGTTTTGACTGGTCAGCTGAGGTGTTTCAAGGTCAAATATTTTTGTACAGTACAACAACCACTGAACTATATTTGACTGTTGCTACTGGCAACTGCTGAAAGACAGAACACAAACACAAGTACACTGAAATTGGTGTAGGATTTACTTTGGAACAGTTTTCAGCCGGAAATTGCTTGTAAGTGTCCCAAATAATTACAAAGAAGAGGCAAGTGAAGCATTGAATTCAACTGAAAATTTTAGTAGAAATAGTAGACTGAATTACTATTTATTGTAAAACACTCCAAATATGCCTATTTAAAAATAAATTATTATTATTTTATATACAGTGTATATAGTTTTCCCCAAAGAGTGGGCAGTGGATTATCCACCTTGTCTTTCCTGTAAGAGTGTGCGGTCATTTGGAAATTGTCTGGCTTCTGGTGTCATCTGCTTTCAACAATTTTTTTACTGTACAAAACAGGGTTGTTTTGCTGCTTGATATTATTTTAATGCATTATATTAATTATGAACACACTGGTTTGTGGTGCAAATAGTTTTACTGTTTATCGCTATTCTTCCCATTATTTCCCTAAAGCGGCCAATGAACAGGAAATCTCACAAAGAAACAGCTTACTTTCACACTGAAAAATAAGGTGAATAGTCTTCTCTTTTTTTGACAAATATGTACTTTTCTGTTATGCCTGTATATTTTTGTTGTTCTTGTTTTTGTAATTTTTGAGTCTGCCGAGCAGGGGCGGACTTACCCATTAGGCAAAGGTAGGCGACTGCCTCGGGCCCCCAGAAGCCAAGGGGCCTCCAAAATCCTTTTCATACACGAGACGTGCATTAAGCGAATATATGCGAATAGTTGCTATTTACTGTGTTTATTACCACCACTACCATCTTCGTGTCCGAGCTGAACGTGCTCCTTGTGTATCCTGCTTGAAGCAAACGAAAATATTATGCATCTGATACTCGCGCTCCTGCGTCTGCTTCATTCGGCGAACAGCTAAAAGGAGCTGTGCTTTCAGTTAAAAGATTTGTTGCTTATCTGAGGCCCTGTTTACACTAGTGGGTTTTGGTTTTAAAACGCATAACTTTTGCTACACCTATCGTTTACACTAATCCAACGTTTTCTACCCTCGAAAATGGACACTTTTGAAAACTCTACAGACCCTGTTTAGGTTTGAAAACTCTGGGGTAGGTTTAACGTCAGTGTTAACGAGGATCGTTTTCATTCTAAAATGCCATTTTAAAACAAAAACGCACTAGTGTAAACGGGGCCTAATTTTACATGCAAGCACAGCTATTGTCACTATCTTATGTGTAGCCTGTTTGATTTTATCAAATGACGATTCGTTATTTTGTGCAGATTAACATCTTGGAAGGTAGAGCTGGTTATGTAGTTTTAATAAGTCACTATTCAGTGACTATTTCATATTCATATCCGTAGAAACACTGGACATAACTATGTGGCACCATTGTGCAGCAGCAAATAACAGCAAATAAATATAGGGCCCCATTCCTATATTTACCTGAGGTCCCAAATTCACTAAATCCGCCCCTGCTGCTGAGATGTTAATTTTTAATTTGCTTTTAGCCACCTTATTCTTAATGAACAAACAGGTTTCTGAGTGAAAATTTTTATTTTTTTTTACAAAGTCTCACACATGAAATAGCTTGCTTTGAAAAATAAAATAAATAAGACTTTGTGTTTTATAATAATAAAGGAGAGTATAATATATTTGACTGCTAAATGCTGCAACCAACACATCAGAATAAAGTATTTGCCATGTAGACAATGACCTTCTGTAATTAGTATCTCTTACATACTTACCCTGGTATACTTCTGCCATATAACTTTATACAAGCCGTAATGAAATTAAAATATGTTTAATATGAAAAGGATGAAATGTTATCATCAAACATTTAGAAGAATGAAGTAAATCTAGTTTAGCAATTTTTTTAAATGTAGTAATAGTCCTTCCTGGATGAGTGTTGACATGGATGTCTATTCCTGACTGATGTGAGTAAGCTGGAGGAGTGAAGCTTTATGTAGGATGAGAGTCTGGATTGGCTGGGAATTCCCCATCAGCCTCCAGGAAAAGAATAAATGCTTTATCTCTGGAACTAACATTGTGCCATCCTTAAGAGAGAGAGAAGAAAAAACCTTTTAACCCCCCATCGTCTTTTTCATATGTACCTTCTGCCTTGGATTTAGATGTTTTCAGTTCTAGTGGATTGGGGTAGGGTGCAAGAGAGAAAGCAAACAAAAACTACAGTGTATTAAAATGTTATCTCGTTGCCACATTTGGCTGGGGCACAGTAATCCTCCAGAGTGCTAAACCGATCTTGCATTGTAATGAAACTCTAAGAACGACGTAATCTTCTCTCTGCTTGTGCACTGTAAGTCTTGAAGAACATGAGCCAAAATCTGAAAAAGACAGAAGAAAGAAGAACCTTCTGGTAGCATTCTTGAGGTTGTTCAGTTTTAAACATGCCGATAATATGGATGTCTTTGGGAGTTTTTGAAATTGTAATTCATTACACCAAAAGATTACACATTCTAAAACACTGTGTGTATTAAATATCACTTAAGAGAAAATACACTTTCTATTGAAATGTATATATCCTCTCTGTTGACTGACGGATGAAATATACAAAATAAGAGAAATGGAGAAATAACAGCTTCATGAGGAGACAGACATGTGTAACCACATAAATTTCTCATACATCTTTTGGAGCATGAGAATGACAAAATGTATAAACTCAGTTACACACCTATTGTGCTTGCTTTGCATTAAGTGCAAAAATAAATAAGAAATAAATAAAAAAATTGCCACTTAAGTGTAAGCCCTAACAAAATCCCTTAAAGTCGGTGTGAAATTAATTTACCTCATGTTTTTTTCTAAATGCATCTTATTGATCTCATTGTGAATAATTCATCCATATACATATCCACATAATCTGAAATCAGTTTTCAGGTGAAAATATCTCTTTAGTAAAGTATCCCTCATGATGTAGTCATCTTAAACCTCACCTCAACGCTCGCAAAAATCTAATTAACATCCTTTGAATTGAAACAAAGCCAGCACTACATTGTTTCTTATCCATTACATTCAGATGTACATGTACGTCACAGTACAGAAGAAAAGATCTAATGCTACTTGCCACTTTATCGCAACTTTAATAGCCTGATTAAGATTTTCGAAATTAAACGTACACAGGAGTACAAAAAAAATGCAGAATGAATTACAACCGGGTGTGCCGCACGAGTCTTGAAAAGTGAAGCCGTCACATCTTTGATCGCCCCCAGGTGACTGGCTGCAGTATAGGTCATAAACCCAGCCCTTTCTATGTAATCTAATGGGACGTGAGACAAACTAAATAATTAAATTACACTTCAAGTTTTCCTTTAAACTAGTTATTTTATGCTATAAAAATGGGGTGTGGTGTCATGATTGTGAGTTTGTGATTGGGTGTGCGGAAATTAGGACTCTGGCTCCAAATGATGTCATTTTCGGAAGATGTCAGTGGCCATTCTGAGAAATACCATAATTACAGTACACATTTTCGAATGGCCTTCAATGAAGAAACATCAAGTTAGCAGTGGGTACTAACAACTGAAATGATTAACCAGCCAAAGGCTAACCCCCTGCCTAATCTAAGCTAATCGGTCTCCAGTACACCTGAAAATTACCATCACCTGAACAAGGCTGCAACCAAACTCTATTGGATGGTAGATTCATATCAGATGTAACCACCACTGACTTGCAGTGCGGAACAATAGATACTAATTCTGTGTCTAATTGGTCTGAAATGGCATTTAATCTTCAAATTATCATACTTAGTGGTTTTTATAGTGTGCCCTTTCAAATCAGAGAGCATAGGTCATGCAATGCTACTGAATAAAGGTGAGTGGATGTTCTGATACAGTTGTTTATTTGCTCGTATGACGCACACCTTTCCAGAGGGTAATGGAATGTTATGTTGGTCTATTTTTACCGGACTGACTATGTTCTGCTGATTGCACACTAGTCGCTGTTCCAGAACTGCCCCGCTATGTGCGCATGTATAATCTATAAGCATCGACCTTGTGAAACATTTTTACAGTTATGTGAGAACAGCTATTAACTGTACGTTGTTTTGTTTTCTACTCAAATAATACTGATCCCATTGTTTTCAAGCAGATGTTTGGGAAACTTGCAAATCTTCCTCCCACCTTGTACCAATTAGAATGGAAACTTTGTCACTTGAGGCAACGCTCAGACAGCTAAGGCGATGCAGCCGTTATTTCTTTCTCCTGAGGCATTGACTAACCTGAGGTCAGATGCTAAATCTCCATTATTGAGTCAGTAGGGGCGGATCACTGCTGGAGAAGTGCAGGCACTGCCGAAAGATTGTCGAATGCACTCTTTCCGCCTTTCCTCTCGAGCTACAGCATCACGCACAGTTCTGTGAGCTGTCAGCCGGACTGCTGTTCCTACAGCTTGACCACACTTCTGATTAGTAGCCCTGTCAATTTTCAACAACTTCAAACATAAAAAGCCTCAGGCAGCTTGTTGCAGCTTGTGTATTTGTGTGCCTCTCTGTCTCCTGTACCGTACAGTTACAGGAGATCTTGTGCAGCTTGTTTCCTTCGCTAACATTCAGTTCTCGATCATGCTGCATTTTTCAGTATACATGTCCAGTGGTGTGCACAGACTGGCTTATGGGGTAGAAATAGAGAAAAAGGCTAATTAAAAATTTAAATCAATACTCATACTTTGCAAACTTTGCTTTTGCGGTATTTAATCATTTATCTTATATTAAATATAAAACACTTATCCATTTTTCGATAAGGCTGTACAGAAACGAACAAGTACTTGTGATAAATGCTGATAATTTTCTCATTTCATCTACTTATCATTTAACATTTGGGGTCTGTAAGATTTGTTAAATGTTTTTGAACAACGTCTCTTATGCTCGGCAAATTTGAACCAAAAAATACAGTAAAAACAGCAACAATTTGAAACATTATTACGATTTATATATGTAATTTGTTTCTGTGATGTGTAACATGATCCTTTAGAAATCATTCTAATATGATGATTTGGAAACATTTCTTATTATTATCAATGTTGAAAAAACATCATGATACTGTGATTTTTAAAATACATTCTTTAAAGAATAGAACAGCATTTATTTGAAATAGAGATGTTTTGTGTCATTCTGTTAAATATTTTGTGCGTGTTTAAAAAATGTTACTCAGTATTTATGTGTGCTGTCTATTTTTAGAAGCATTGTTATTAATTTAGCAACATGCTAACCTTAAAATCAATAGTGTGTTGAGCCTCCTTTGTTGTTTTGCTGCTCATGTGTTTTATTATTTGTGATTTGTGAATCAATTGATTTAATTTGTCAACTCAATCATGCTGTCAAAAATCATGGATGGATCTGATCAAGTCTAGCCTACCAGGATATGCCGAGGTTAAAGTTAGGGTTATAGGTTAGTATTTTAGAGCTGTGTAGACAATCAGCGCTGTGATTGAGATGACCAATAAATTCCTTACAATCAGCTCTAAGGCAAGGTTTGCACTCAACTGGTTTTGGTTCTTTATTACACCTCCTCCTTTCAGTCAGTACTCGTCTGTTTGCTTTTGAAAATCTTAACGATAGAATGCATCTGGTGCTCAATACCTTCTTCAGTATTCACATTCCCTTCATTTCCTCTCCCCATTTTTCAGTTATCCTTTATTTATTTTCTTGTCTCATCTCTCTTCTTGTACCTTCTCTCACCTCTTCTTCTTCACTCTCAGGTTCATCTTCACCCTCTCTCTTCTCTGCTGCTTCCATCCTGACCTCATCAACCTTTTTATCTGAAGTGACAATCTCTGTAGAAAACAAATTTCAGCTTTTCACAGAATGTAGTCTTGGACTTGGACACTGGAAGAGAGCAATGGCCCTATTATAATCGATGAAGCTGTCTATATGGTGCACGCTTGCAGTATACAGCTTCGTTGATCATAAGGAGAGTGACAAATTGCTGTACACGACAGGTTATGCAAAAAGCCCTTTTATGGAGTTGATTTGGGCATGTTTTATGCTAATTACCAGCTGCACATGCGCCCCTATCTAGAATAATCCGGATTAATCCGGATAATACAGTGAGGGTGGGAAAATATTTATGTGTGTGTACAATCAAGGAATCTCAAAATAGTTTTTATTATTATTGTTGCTATTACTATTGTGCATTTGGTGTGTTATTACATATTTGATGACATCATAATAATATATTATTTATATATAAATCTCAATATTAGTATTATATTATTTAAGTTTCATATATTGTATATTTTTTGCTATCCAGAAGGTCACTTTGAGTTTGTGGACTGAAAGGGGAAAGGGGCTCGAGCCCTTCTGTGCACATCACTGCACTCACCTCATTTCACCCTCTGTGCCCGATGATAAACATTTTTAAATAATGAAGGGCGCGTAGGGATGATCAGATTTGGGAAGTGATTTATGATGACGAGGGGGCAGAGGTGACGGCAGGGAGAGGGACGTCCTGTTTTGGCCAGACACCGGCTCTTAATCACTCCCTGTAGTCAGATAATGACATGCATTATTTAACATCAGGCCAATATAATCCCACTTTCACAGAGCTCATGTTTCAGCTCTCCTGTGGCGCGTGCGGCACGTGCGCCGGTCAGTCCGTGTCTCTGATCCCTGCCTTATTAAATCTGTCCCTACAGCTCGGATGGGATTTTGTCTGACAAAGTGTGGTGCTGAAGGTTCTGCGACTGAAACTTTTCTGCTGAAATTGAACTCCGAAAAGGTGTTTTGTCAATCAAGGTTATGCTGGCTATTCCCCCTCTGCTTCAGTGTGAGTTTCAGACTTTGTCACCGATTTTAATGGTATGACTGGCATTTCAGTAACATTCTCTTGAACTTTTTGGTGGCACGTGTTTGCTGGTTCATTGCTAATCTGTATGCGCACACAGTGCAGCGCATGAAATATATGTCTAACATTTTAAATGCTAAAATGTAGCTCTAGCAAGCACACACAAACTCATTTAAGTATGATTTAAGCACATAATATTAATATATTCAAAATCTATTGCTCACTTGTGTAGCTGCAATGTTGTTATCTTTTTTTGTGAGCAGTTAGTAGTGTAGCTACTTTTTCAAAGATGTAGCTTAAAAGCAAAGTTCTGTCATGAAACTTTAGATGGGCAGGCCAAAAGGTTCAAATTTATTTTATATAATTACATCATTACTCACATGACTGATTTCTTCTTATAGCAGCAGCCAATGCCACTGCTCAACTTTTAAATATTCAGCTAGTGCTTGCTGCAGCAGTTGCAGCCCGCTTCAGAAACCCCTCACCTTCCCCAGCTCCACCTGTATTGATTTTCTACAGGGTGGCTTTATGCAAGTTATACACAGGGGTTATTTCAAATATGCTACATGTGCAGCAATATATTATGTCTGTGGATGCATTGGCTTTAACTGTGGTTGTGATATTCTTGGACAGAAAATGAAGTATGGAATTTTGGAAATTTTATGTACATAAAAGTTTCAGTTTTTCCTACATATACATAAACAGAGGAGATAAATCAGATACATTTGTTGTGTTTAAATGGAAAACAATTCTTCGTGGAGTAAAAGGGTCAAAGGGGTTAAGTCTTAATCAGGATGCTGCCTATCTACACAGCAAGGCAGCTAGCTAGAAAAAAAGAGCCCAAATATGACAAATATTCTCACTGACTGTCCAGTAGAGGATATTGAAATCTTTTAATGATACAAATATTTATGATATTAGAATTTTTCAGCCGCCTCTGTATACTGGTAAATATCTTGCAGATTTGTTTGCAGAATAGTGTTAATTAGTATTTTTCAGGACCCAAATATATTTATGCGTCTAAGTAACCATTTTGGATTCATTTCAAGGTTTAATATCATGTGAGTGTTTAGCAAGTTTACAAGAATTTGTGCAGTAAATATTTGCTTGTGCACACAGGATCTTGCTAAGCATACAAGTACGAGCTGTTGAAGAACAATTCTGGCACACAAGTGACAACTCAAAGATTGCTGTAAATTGGTTGGTTTTCGCCTTGCTCTTCCCTTTCTCTGTTTCTTTTTCTTTTGCGCCTTTGTTTATCCGTCCAAGATTGGTGGGTTGGTGGGTGTGGTTTAAGTGTCTCATCATTAGGAAGGTAATGCTATCTGTCCAGACCTGTCTGAGCAGCAGAGCTCTAATTAACTATAATGGAAATGTCAATCACAGTAGGAAGACAAGCTGTCCGCAGCTATCTATTCTCAATTGCACTGCACTACCAGCAAGCAATTCCATTCTAACCATTACAGGAATAGTTCACCCAAAATAAAAATTCTGTCATTATTTAGTCACCCTCCTCATGTCGCTCCAAACCCATGTGACTTATGTGACTCATGGAACGCAAAATTAGAAATTCTGAAAAATTTGCCAGTCTCTCTTTTTCACGCAGTTCACTTCAAAAAGGTCACCTGTAAAGGTCGTCCAAATCCCTGAAATTCGACCCATCAGAGCATATACTACAGTTATCTTGTGATCATGGGTTGAATCACAGAGAACGCACATGCTTATAAAATGTATATGCACTATAAATCAGGATTTTGCACTGTTTTGGGGTGTGTTAGGTGTGGTCATTCGTATGAATTATACATAGTAAAATATGTACAAATTATTGTGAGATCAGTGTAAAAACTCCACACCTTGCATTTAAATAAACACTCATTTTGATTGTTAATGAAATTTTATGACGACAGGCGCAGTACGACACTGTCATTCTTTTATGCCCGCTAGAGGGCGCTTAACTTTAAAATGTAAATATAAGTCATAAAAAGGTGCTTGCACAAATGACCTGTAGGGTTGTTTTTTGTCGGAGGACAGGCTCAAAAGAAATATATTGTAGAAGTGGACATAGCTTTAAGTCATAACATAAGGTAAAATCAGACCAAACCTCACTGTCATCAGTCACTGCCCTTGCTCATATGGGTTTAAAAGAGAAGTAAAAATACCTAATTCATTCTTTTTAGATAGATCTTTTCAACGAATTAGTTCACAAAACCAGTCTTACTGAGTCATTCACAAGTCGGACTGATTCAGTTCCCAAGTTCAATACACTGACTCAGTGATCCAGTTTCAGCAGGTAACAGCTCGCTAGAGGGAAAGATTATTGGTGAATGCAGATTTAAAATTCTCCATGTGTGATAAACACAGGAAATAAAACCATGGGGTTTGGAACAGTGTGTGGGTGAATACATGACATCAGACCTTTTTATTGGAAGAACTATCCCTTTAATATAACTTTAGACTGAGCAGCACAAAGCCAAAAATTTTAATATTTTCATATTGTGTTTCAGGGCAATTAGACCTGCAAATGCTTAGATAACTATCTCAAAATGGCCTTGATTGTGATATTTTCTATTCTCTGCTGTCACAATGGATCAGTTGCCAAGGAATTTGCCTGAAAATAAGTGTGAGTAATAACTACAGGGGAAGAGGTTGACTCATGTACTGTTCATGTGTTGTGTTATAACCAGAGGTTATGGTATTTGAGATTGACTTACATATAATTGATCGCAACGCTTCGCAATACTGCTAATTAGGGTTGAGGTCAAATAACTGATTTTATCACAAAGGGCTAATTAGTTGCTAGTTATGTTGTACATAAATTAGTAGATGTCAAATCAAAATGACTCCCTTTAATGCATCTCTTTAATCTAAACTGCATGGCAAAAGTTACCTCAGAATTGTTTACAGAGTACAGTTTATAAACACAGAAAGAGTGTGAAAATAATCAGTCAAACTTTAATATTTTGTTATAACAACATAAACTGCACACTCTCACATCCATCCTTAAGTAGTTACTTAAACTAAAAAAGTAATCAAACATTATTAAGCAAAACGCGGAACTGATGTCAAGTTTTATTCACCACAAACCTTATTTTGCTCATAAATTAAAAAAATTCAATAAACGCAGCAATCATGCACAAATTTTGGAGATGGTGGTCTATAGTAATATCTTAAACCAGGGTTAATGCACACCACTCCATGGTTTAGTTTAGTTTAATTTAACTTCATGTTAACATCCCTTAAACTGAGGTTCTCTTAGGTAAGTTTTATTATAATCAATAACTAAGATGCAAGTTGTTGTTTTGCATGAGATGAAAGAGAGTCTGCAATGTGATATGAGTGAAGTGCTAATGTTAGTTAGTGAATTAGTGGTTTAATATACAGCAAATATGAGGAAATAACTACTGTGACCGCTCAATGTCACAGCTGACCAATCAGAATCGAGTATTCCCGCAGAGCTATGTAATGGATTAAAATAGCTGAGTGGTTCAAAGTTTTGTAATATGTTTCTGCCTTTGTGCCTTAGTATACCCCATATTTCTCTGTGCTCACAAAGACCTTTTAATCCAGCTGTGTTATGTTTTATAGATTAATCCTGAGAGAGGCACCGTAGACACATCCCTTAATAAAAGCGCTGGTGGATCTGTCAGTTTTCAGACGGAAGCTCAATTTTAGCAGGTAAGGAGTTAATATAATCTGTCCTCATAAAGGGCAACGCGGGAGATGTCTGCATATTTATCCATGTGTGCGTGTGTATCCGCTGTCTATCAATGCGCATGTGTGTGCGTTTGCATTTCAATGTGGCTCAGAGGTTGAGGTGAGGACAGGGAGAGGTACAGGAGGTGCTCTCTATAAAGGGCAGCCTGGCCTGTGCTTGGGGAATGGGAATGACATGCTCAGGAGAGTGTGTAATTAAAGGGGCTGCCTACTCAGCATCACACATAACATTACACTCAGCTCCTCACTTAACGATTACCCGGCAAACAAGTGTGCAAGTACCTGTCCATCTCTCACTGTTTTCTGCTCTTCTTTAATGCACTGACCCAGGCTGCAGATCCCACCACAGCCACAGGCACTGCACTGGACCTCACTGAGCTTTGCATGACTGCATAAAAAGTGTGCACACTTGAGAGTGACCGCGGTGCTGTCGACGGGTAGTTAATGTGACTTTCAACATAGGTCCGTTCATGGTTACATTTTTTTTTTTTAAACTGGTCTCATGGCATAAACATACACAAAATATGTACCAATAAGTACAGTACATATGACTGCAGTTTCCAAAAAATTAACACTAGAGGCAGTAAAACTCTTAACACCTTTTATTATTCCTTTTCACACAAATTTAAAGTTTCAATTAATAAAGCATTATTTTAGCATGTCATGTTATGACTTCAAAACAATATTAATCTGCTGGGATATTTGAAAACGGATACTTTTAATTGTTAGCATCACACATATCCAGCTTCATATCTCTGGGTTTCATAGACGGTAGGTTTGTTCAGTAGCTCATAGGAGTACAGAGATGTACTTGAGAGGTGAGGAGCTCCGATTTAAATCCTGTGTAAACGGTTCGACAAAACAGTTCAAATTGTTGTTGAAAAAAGTAAGTTGAAATGGCATAGTTGCATCAACAAATGCTTTTTATATCAGTTTTGCATTTGTTAACACTATCAAGTGGGTTTAGGGTTGAATTTGTTGTAGGGCATATTTCCAACATCATAGAGCATTAACTTTTAGCAACAGTCCACTGATATTTCAATTCAATTATTATTAATAGTATATATTATTGTATTAAAATGTGACAGGGTTCACGTATCAAACCTGTGTTTTAGCAGCATTCAGCGGACATTTCTCTTTAAAACTGCGCCGAAATGTGCAGTAAGGCACGTAAAAACAATGTTGCACAAAAAGTGCACAGAACACAAATTCACATTTAAAAACTCAAAGATTTGTAGAAGCAAGCTAAAATCTCATAGCTGCCTTTAGCAAGTGGGTGGCTATCTCGCATTTGCTTTTGTTAAAACTGTTGATTAGTTTTAGTGTGGGTGGCACATTAGATTTCAAGCGCAATAGATAATTAACCTTTTAGCGCCACTCATCGGGCATTTCCTTTCCGAACTGCCACGATACATATAATGACATGCTTTTAGAGCCATTCACTGGACGTTTCATTTTAAATGTGTCATGAAACTTGCAACAAGCAACATAATATTATTTTGCAAAAATGACGCCACAGGCATGTTTTTTCCAAACAGTCTGGGTTGGTGACTTTATCTGGGTGCTAAGGGGATGATGAAGTATCAAAAACTATTTACAGAGACAAAAACTGAAATAAAAAAGTACAATTTAGTAGGTGGCATAATACTTTGAGATGGCTTCAAATAACACCAAGTCTTAAATCATTATTATGTACACGTTTATGAGTCAATAAATTCAACAGAGATTCTGCTGCAAAAACCATTCTGGAAGTTTGCAAAGAAGATGGATTGTGATGGTAACATGATAATTATTATAAATAATACATTCTGTGTCTGGTAATATACAGCTCACAATCAAATTTTTGTGTGCAGGTCTGGGGAGAACAGATGTGGGGGGAAAATGAAGCAATGAAACTACATCCGTAAAAAGAGCAATCTGTTGTTATTTGCTATTATTAGGCTTACAAAGCAATATGGTCAGCAATCCTGACATAATGAAATCTACCTGACATTTAACTGGGCCTAGCAGACACAATAAGGAAGCTTATATGAACTTAGCTGAGTAAGCCTAATGTTTACATTTTGAAAATCATTTCAAGTGCTGTCATTGTTTTTATCCCTTACCCAGATTCTGGTATATTCACTGTCTTACTGCACAAATTTAGATAACACTTCACGTAGCATAAAGAAATTTTACGTTTTTAAAACACATTTTAAAATACATGTGCATGAGTTTGAATGATTTTTTGAATGATAAGATCAAATAAGGTTTTAATACATCTGCATTTTCAAGTTTTATAAAGAACATTTATACCTTTAAGCAATCTAGTTGTTATACAAACCAAACATTGGTCTGTCAATCTCACAACAACACTTACAGTAATACCCAACATGTTAAAACATACACTAGTGTTTTACAACAAGATATGTATCCTATGATTATAGCAAACCAGATCTTAATACTCCTGAAATTGACATTAATTGATTGGGGCTGCATTGACTGGGCTTTTTGTCTAATATTTCTAGACCAAAATTTAATGTGAACAGCAAGCATTATTGGTTCCAAATTAAATATTACCCGTTATTTCTGCTTACATTCGATTTAATGACTAAAACCCTGAAACATCCTGGTAACATTGTGCACTGTGTGGTCACAGACTTAAAGCCGCCATCTTGAGGGTCCATTGGGACTAAGCTTTTATTGTTAGTACTCCCAGCAGACCATGCACTGTCTACTTTAAACTCACACAGGCTCTGTTCTCCGCTGGTTGCTTGGGTTGGTAAGATTCTATTTGCATTAATACTGACAAAACATGTTGATTTGAACAGCTGGAAATGGCTGTCCAACTCCCCGCAAATCTCTGAGTTGTGGTAGCTATCTGGTCCCATAAGAGAACATCTGTGAAACATAATTACATGAAAGGACAAATAATCTGTTATTGAAATGAACAAAATTCAAAAGGTGCTACTGCTTCTAATTCATCTTTGATGATGGTGACATTTGATATTTTCAAGATGTATTTTAAAATGCGCATAACAATATCTGCTAGCAGAAAAAAAGAAATTAAATGTTACTCAAAGTAGCCTATTTGTAGAAATTGTGCAGAATATTATTATTATTTTTTTTTGCCATAATATTTGTTTTAAACTTCAGATTTAAATTAAACTTTATATGCCAGATTTTCAAAGTAACCCTGTGTGTGTGTGTGTTTGTTTGTGTGATCTTGTCTCTAATAGTTGTCTCAGTGTTACTAACTCAAGGTTTTAAGTAATACAAACCTTTCAAAAGTTTGGGTTCAGTAAGTTTTTTTGATTGCAAATACAGCAAAACAGTAATTTTGTGAAATAATATTGCATTTAAATGAACTGTCTATTTTAAAATGTAAATGTAAATTCATTCCTATGATGGCAAAGCAGTCATTTTCAGGGTCACTTAATCTGTCAGAAATCATTCAAATATGGTGATATGGTGCTCAATAAATATTTAATGCATTTTGCTGAATAAAAGTATTACTTTTAAAAAATAAAAACCCACTTACCATAAACTTTTGAATGGTAGTGTTTTTTTACAAGTACCACTAAACAAGTTAATGACAAATAATGCTCCAAATAAAGTTACAGATAGTTTCAAAGAGAACACTCTTGAATCTGAGTCCACTGCTAAGGCTACAACTGCAGAGAAACATAACAAAAGTAAGAGAATTCCTGCATAACGAACTCACAGGTAAATATATAAAGACAACTGCTGAACTGTACATGTCCATGCAAAGGCAGGATGAATTCAGCTGTTGCAAGACTGAAGGCCCTTATGAGCGTGTCTTTCAGCAGTGCACTGCACTGAAGCATCCTTGTTAATGATATGCCAGTGCCAATAATTCCCCACCAACGCTCTCGGTAGACAGTTGGATAATGAGTCGTGCTCTGACTTCCACAGTAGAACAGCTGTTAAGCTTCAGCACTTGAACTTCCTGTTTAAGAAACTCTTAAATGGTTCCCTCTTTTCTGGACTGCCTTCCTTGTCAAGCCCCGGACAGCAACAGCTACACTACAAGAAATAAACTGACAACAGGAACACACGGACAACCAAAACTCACTCTAGTGAAAGGGTGCTCATTACCACAATACTGCTGGTGCATGTTTCTTATGCTCTGCTCTGTTAGAAGTTGCCTGGCTGGAAGGAATGAAGAAATCCAGGGAGGATTTGCCTCCACAGCATCCTTAGTAGTCTTTAAAAAGACTTCTAAATGTGCTGAATTTATTTTGTTATTGAAAGAAGAAGCCTTATTATATGTGTTCAAGGGGTGAACACTTCCTGAAGGAATCCTGAAGGAAAACCATAGGAGTGTGGAGATCATGTTAGGCTTGCTAAGTGTCAGCTCTTGGAAATATCTTTTTATTTTGAGATTTAAACTTAGTTTCATCGTTCCCTGAGCCATATGAACTCATCAAAATTAGGTTTATTTCACTCCGTGTGCAGTTTGAAGATAATTTTGGATCTGTTTCTAATAGCTTTACTTAATTTTAGTTTTAACAGCTAACTAGGTCCTTCTAAATCCAGAGGGATACATTTTGTACTTATTACAATGTGAAGGCAATTAATTGGGCTGTAAAATGCTTTTAATATCTCATGCTCATTTGAAGTGCGTAAGGTGGCTTTAAGAGAATGAATGTACTGAAAACCAGTGGAAAAGACTATGTTGTCAGCACAGTTGTGACACCACCTGCGTTTAGTTTGGCCTTGTCCGGGGGTTTAACTAATGCTCTAAAGTGCATGGCTGGCAATATTCTCAGGGGAAAGTCACCGTGGCAATAAAAACGTGAACCTTTATGGTCACACTGACCTAATTCTTCACACAGAATCAGCACACTGCCAGCGCTGTGGAAATCAGATATAGCATCATGCTAGGTTTGTAGCACTTTCGGTGATGCTGATAAATTCCTGTAAACTGATTTGTGACTTTACGTAAATTGTAATTTTTTTTCTTTTTTTTTTTTTTTAGCATTTTCAGTTTGCTATCTATTCCAAGTTTCCCTGTTAAATCCACAGAAAATGCAGCAACTGCATAGTGAGTCCAGGGAAAGGATTTGCCGAAAACACTTCCACCTACTCAGAAGGTATCAGGAAGCTGTCAGAAAAAGAGCAAAGCCTTTCTTTGCAAAAATCATAATAAAGACATGAATATAAAAGTCTCCTAGACAGAGAAAAAAGGAGCATACTATGTTAAGACACTTAACTATTATTAGCTAGCTCTTTCCTCTCTTCCCTATATATAGGTCCTCGCTCTATATTGTGCTAGAGATCTGTTGAAGTCGGTTTGTGCCAAAAAAAAAAGAATGCTGCAAGATAAATTTTATAGTGAGATATAAAATCACATTGTGAGAAGTCACAATTATGAGAAATAAAGTGAACTGCAAGAATTAAATATGCAATCACAAAAAATGATGTGGTTCAAAGAAATAAAGTAACAATTATGTGATATAAAAACAATTTGCCACCTTGGAATTACAAGGGTCTGCCTGGATATCTAAATGGTGTTGAGATACTGAGCTTTAAAGTTTTTGCGTTTCATAAACTTTATAGATAGAACTTTTTTGTTTTCTAAAAAGTCTCAAAATATACACAATTTATAGAACAGGATGAATTGTGAGATTTATATGTTAAACCGAAATAGTGTTACACTAGTGAAATAAAGTCAGATTGTGAGACAAAGTCACAGTCAGTGTTGGGGAAAGTAATTCATTACAATATTGTGTTACTCCATAAAAAAGTAACTAATTGTGTTACTTGGTTACTTTTTATGGAAAGTAATGTTGCTGAAAGTAATTGTTACTTTTGCATTACTTTTTGTCACCTGGGCTGGGCCTTTTGTTTTTAAAAGCGAAGAAAAAAGGGCAACTGTAAAGACCAAAAGTGAAATTAATAAGCATCATGTTACAAGTAAGTGCCTTTTCCCACTGCATTTCATTCTTTCAACATGTTAGTGAATAAACAGGAATAAAAAAGTAACTTGTGTTACTTATTTGAAAAAGTAATTTAAATTTAGAAGTAATGTATTATTTTACTAGTTAGTTGAATCAAGTAATCTGAATACTTAACTCATGTTACTTCACCCCAACACTGGTCAAAACTGTGTGATGTAAAGTCATAATGATATGAAATAGTTGCAAACAAACAAAAAATTCATTATATAGCAAAATAATAGCAAGAAATAGTTAAAATTGTGAAAAATAATATTTTAAAGAAAGTAGAAATTGTGAAATATACTGTATAGTCACATTGTGAAACAAAGTCATAATATTAATAAAACAAATAAAAATGTTGCAATTGACCTTTCGCAAAAGCCACACCCCCCTTAGTTACTGTTGCTAGCCCGTCAAGCTTACCGACAACGACGGACT
>JAUMHE010000043.1:9835194-9848969 GCA_032359235.1 Enteromius mattozi
CTTACTTAGTAACCGTTGCTAGGATGTGTGATTGGACAATGGCCGTTTTGGGGCGGGGTTTTGCGAAAGGTCAATTGTAAAATATAAAGTCACATTGTGAGATAAAATTGAAGCTATTAGAAATAAAGTTGCGAGTCATTTATACTATGAGGCAGAAACTGGCTTACATACTGACCTCTCTCAGTTTTCCCCTCAGATTTATCGACATTTCACACTTTGAGAGGACAGTGGTTTTGGAGGGAAAGACACACTTTATTACTACAGCATTAATATCCAATCCTGCGCTCGTCCGTGCCAGGCGTGTTTTTCTACCTGGGATCCTTTCCCAGGATTTATGGGATCATTCACACAGAAAATGTGCACCATTAGGTTTTCACACGCCGCAATTCAATCACGTCCTGAAATCCCCGCGCAGTCACCTCTCCCGGCACGTGTCATTGTAGGCAGGTATTTCTCCCCATTGCCACACAACCCCATACCAGTTAATTCCTTCTCGGACTCCAGCGGGAGAAAATCAGGCCCTGAAAAATCATTACTTTCCATAATCCCTGCCTTCCATACGCCACCACGCTAATGTGTGTATGACAAAAGGAGGGAGGGAATGAGAGCGATGTGCTGGAATAAAAGAAATTGGATTAGAATAAGTCAAGAAAAAGAGAGATCTGTCCCCAGAAATTGAATTCCAGGTTTTTAAGTGCCCTTGCTTCGTCAAGGTCTTACATTCCTCATATTCTAACTTTATTTTCCGTCGCAGGGCTTTCCTTCTTTCTTACTTTTGACATGGCGAAGAGAAAACGCAACTATTCCTGCAAAACTGTCGTCTCGCTACTCACACATTTAGTTACTGGCAGCCTCAAGATTAATGGCGCTCTTGACAGTATGTCTGACTCGAAAACAATCGGGTTTGTATTTACCACACAGCAAATTGATTTACCACAACCAGCTGATGGAAAGTCCTTGTCGCTGCATAAAGTTGCATGTAAAAAAAAGATGTCTTTGCAAAAACGTGAAGAAATTTGACAGCCCTGTTGACTGTTTAAACGTGAGGAGCATTTAGCTCAACAACCAGGACTACTAGACACACTGCTGGGAATATAAACACATTGCGGTCTCAGGTGTTTACTGAGAGAAATTGAAGCTTAGGCTCTGTAATGGTCTTTGGCAAGCTGGGGCCGGTCGCGTCGAGGTGGAGATGCAGTTCTGCGGTGGGGGGTAAACAGAGAGTGCCGATAACCTCGACAAACCAAAGGCACACCTGTGCAAGAAAGAGAAAGCTCACATGGCCAAAAAGACACAGCATGGTACTGTCTACCAAGCACTTCTCAGAAACCCTGATTATACCGCAAGCAAAATAGTGGCCAGAATACAGGGTTGGTAAAGAGCATCAAAAATAACAATGGCAATCAAACTGTTCCTGTATGCGTGCAGAGTGACTAGGCCTCAGCATTACTGTGACAAGGGCACAGTGCACTTAATGTAAGTGGTGCCGCTTGGCAATTAAGACAGCAGAATGAAATCTCAGCTAAAGCCGAAGTGGAGAAAATTACGCCCTAAAGTGGTTATGATTCACTCGTATATAACTGTCACTACGCTGAACTTTGGCGGCCTCCCTTGTTGTGCCAGATTTTAAGTGGAACATGAGCTGGAGTCAGAGACACTAATATTTTAGTGGGCATGCTTTCAAAGGTCATCGACCATATGTTGGATGCATCACCATCTCATCGTGTAAACAAAACAAAAAAAATCAACAATGTTTTTTTGGCTGCATGTCATTTTTGATGTTGCTCATACAACACTATTGATCTGTTTATTGAAGTGTATGACTGCAGAGGAAGTACTTGGTTTCATCAACCCCTCACTTCACACCCGCCGCTGCCTGTCATGCCCCCCTCTGCCGTATCAGGTAGGGATTCTGATCATTATCACAAGGCAAGTTTTACTTCCCTGCACTTAAGTATCTCAATAACACATCGTATTGCACAAACAACCAAAAGAGAGAAGAGGGGGAAAAGAGAGTATACAGAGATCGAATGAAGTCATGCTTGGTTTTCAGAAGCACTGTCTGGAACCAGCAAATGGGATAGGCTTCAAATACTACAGGCTGTGCTTTACTGAAAGAAAGTGTCCAGTGTCAGTTATTATATTTGGCCAGTAGTTACACATAAACGTTCTATTTGAAATACAGCATATGAGTTTGAATTTCTGGACAATATCACTGCACCACACAGTAAAACAAAAAGGAAAATTTACAGTAAAAAAATTACAGCTGTGGTTACTAGAAATTTACCGTAAGAAATACAGTAGCAAATTTCATCAGCTAATACAATATTAAGATATCAATCTATGGAAGTATTGAAATCTGTTTTGTACCTTTATAATACCACCAAAAGCAAAGTAAAACATTGATTTAACAACATTAGATGCATAACATACAACCCTAATGTACACAAACAATAAAAAAAAAAAAACTAAGAATAAAGTTATTTCAATGAAAAAACATTGATACTACTGTTAAATTAGATGCTATTTCAAATAATTTCAGGTTTTTTACTGCATACAGTAGGTAAACTTACCATTAACCAATTTAACAGGTTTTTACTGTAGCATTTTTACAGTATTTTACCAGTAAAATTATGGTATTTTTTTACTGTTCACTGTATAAAGCCTACTGTATAAATTTTTCACACTGACAAATTGTAGATCCTTTTTAATTTATTCTGAATACAACAACCCTTGTTGCAGTGTACATTTCTTTTACTAAAATCTGATTATATAGTCATTCGTTCTGTAATCAGACTACAGCAGCATAACGCTGTAGATTCAGTAATGGTGTTGCAGCACCATGAATACAGTGACAGAAACTATACTCTGACTCATAGGGTCCCTATGCAGTGTTCACTGTCTGACCCCTATTCACTGAGCACAGGATGTCTGTTGAGGTTTACTTCACTTGACAAAATGCATTCATTCAGAGCACCCTGCAATGTCATCAGACATATTACATCTGCATCGCATCACAAGACTATGACAAATGTTCTGTTTTTTAAAAGCACACACACACAACTTACAAATATAGAACTACTTTTCAACCCTCTTAAAAAGTAATGAACTCCGCATTAGTTCATACATATTTGCATTTATTTATTTAGAAGATGCATTCATTCAATGACTAACAAATTAGGAACATCACAAGCTGTTTTTGATACAACAGAACATACTGGCATTGCTGCAATGCAAATTTCAATTATCTACAATAGCACAGATGCTTACAAATTGCAAATAAAGACTGCTGGAGTGCATTTTACAAGACATTTTAATATTATATTTACTTCAATGCTACTTTGTACCTCTCAAATTATTTGACAAATTTTGAAAATCTTCCAAGTGACACTTTTTGTCTAAGGATAAGAATAGTTCAAATGTAATAAAAACTGTATTTATTTCTATTATGAAAGCTCAGTGGCGTAGCTGCTAATTCCTCTCATTCAGATATAAAGAAATATTGAGTGTCTCTCATTCTCATCTGGACACAGAAGAAAAGATACAGTATGTCTTAGCTACCATTGTGATAATACTCACACTGTCTTTGTGGTTGGTCGACAGACCGGTCAGTTTGCTCAAAGGACTGAATTTGTGGATCATTACACAGACTGACCCGAACAGCCAAAGAAAGACCATGTCAAGAGATGTGATGATTGTTCTATTGGACTGTGACTCACAGCCCAAAACTAAATTTAATATCTGACAGTCATGTATGTCTCTGTGTCGTATAATATGTTCAACATAAGTGCGTTTTGTGAGAATTGTCTCTTTATTTCTGAGAAGTACATCTAATATCAGTGGGACATAACCATGAATAAGTTCTTGAATAATTCTAACAATTTTTCTGAGAGATGTTGAATATTCAATGAAAGCTCTGTAGTTCATATCTAATTAATGCATTTGAACCTCATCTCAAGTTCTGTGTTTGATCTTATGCCATTTTGTAAATCGGGCTCCTCCGGAGACGTGCTTGCATGCTTGCTGAGTACATGACTTGATAGTTCTCTCTAAGGTAGACGTGAAAATGATCACATGCTTGATTGCAGAGCGAGGTCTGTTCTTATTTATTTAATTTTGTCTATTAATTTATTTCATTGCCACTCCATTAAAATAGTCGAGTAGGGGTCAGAGAGTACATGAAGTGTGGCGCTTTCGACTGTGAAAAGTCATAATGCGGTTCATGCGCTAAGTTTATGAGGTCAACCATTAAGATTAATTGTCCCGACTAATGATTTAGATGAGGATGCTAATTACCAGTGATTGCACATTAAGTCAAACACAAACGTAACCTTGATATATCGTCCCTCTGTTTTTCCTCTTTAAACATTGCTCCTGTAATAACGTTTTTTGTGAAAGTCAAATACATGTCATGTGAACAGGTTGTCACAGTAGCTGGTGACCAGTTTGAACCTTGGCTCTTCTTATAGGTCAGATATGTTGTATAACACTATTGTCAATGCACCTGGTGTAGCCACACACTGCTCTCTGACCAGCTGGAGGTCTTTTACCTTCTACCTCAAAGCCCTGGCTTTAGTTATCCCTACAAAAGAACTGCACCTGTGTAACAATGCACCTGAGCATGTTCATTGATTACCGCTGCACCTGCATCTACTAATCAACCCATTTCAGATACTCAGGTGTCAGCAAGCACAGCCAAACGCTAACAGACGTTGGAAAGCAATGAAGCAGTCTGAATCTAGAGATTGTGACACATATTGTCTGCTAAGACACCTTCATCTGCTTAATTTTTTTTAAGATTTATTTTTAGTCTTTTTTTTATAGAACAGTTAGTAAACAGGAAGTGAAGTGGGGGGGGGGTATCAGGAAAGGTACATGAGCAGGGATTTGAACTCGGGACAGTGGAAGTGCAACGGTAGGCCTATGTGTTGGCGTCGAACATGAGTCTATCACCATTGACATTTGATTAAATTTAGAAGGATAAATTTATATGATATTCTCACAGTCGTACGATTTTGTACATCTATAATAATCCAGATACCTTTGATATCTTCGTTATTCTTGTGGCACAATCAGTAGTCGTTATTGCATATGGTTTAAAAGCAGTTGCCCTCACGTTTTTCCACGGAACAGCAATTACAAGTAATTTTCTTGCAGGAATGTAATATATAATAATACTTTTAGCAACAGTATGCGAGTGAACAGACACACATCATGTTATAAACAACTATCAGTACAATATGTGTCGCATGAATAAGCATGCACCATCTTTTCCAATTACCTGTGTTTTCAGCCCACACTACAGTGCAAAAAACAGTGCTTTTACTTTTTTTCCACTTGAGAGAGCATCTTTAAAAATATTTCAGTACTAACGTGCAGACTCAGTGTGGACAGAAAGCCAAAAAGATGAGCTTTCAAGCCAAAGATGTCTAGTTGAGTGCTTCGGCTACAAATGATCACCATCATCAGAAACTTAAGCACGTGGAGACAAGCATTTTCAACTTATGTTTTCATCTTGAAGCATATGTCACATTTAAATGTTCAACATACAAGAGTTTTTCCGAAGTCTTTCTCTCTGTGTTATGATGTGCTGTCCAACTAAAATATGTGAATTATACACATATTTGTATGAAATGTAATATGCTGAAATTACACAATAAGGGAAAAACAAGGCAAAAGTTTATCTTTATGAATCATGGATTAAAATAATACAACAGGAGTAATGTGAGCACAGTCTCATGGAGATAAAATACAAAACGTAAAGCAGCATGAAGCTGCGATGAGGACAGTAACATTCGTTTTGTGGATGAGTTTAAACATAAAAGCTTTCAGGAACACAGTCAGTGATAACAAATTAAACTGCTGCATAGCTTAAGTTAAACTCCCTTAGCTAGCCAGTAATAAAGCCCGTCTAACAAAGTCGTGAAAAAGCTGCACTAATACAAACACAAAATAATATGATTTCGTGTAATGTTATTGTACTCTCACACTTTCTCACATAGCAATTCTGTTTGGTGCTGCTAATGGCCTGGACCAGAGATTACACACTTCAGTCACTGCAGCTGGACTTTGACCTCCAGTTGATTCTATAGGCATTCTTTTGCACTTAGCGAACTCTTCCTATCAACGCTCAAACATGATCATTATATACCACATCAGCAGCTTTATGAGCATTCTGGGAAACAAACATATCTCTTAGTAAGACATTTAAACGTGCTGATGCTGATAAGTGAATGAGTTATAGTGAAAACTCTTTGATCTACTATTAAGTAGGAGAAAATGTTATCGGAAGTCGTATGCAATTTATCCCACAATACTGAGAATTAAAAATCTTAAAGTCATACTGCACTTTGGTCTTTCATTAGATCAGTTCGTCTGTATTAACGATGTTATATACCAGCTCCGGATTTGTGCGTGTGTGCTGTCAATATCCTCAAAAGTAATTATTTTATTGTTAACAGAATCAGCGATGTTGTAGTGAAGACACTCAATCAGCGACAACACCAATCATGTATCCACGCAGTTTGTTCATCATTCATTACGCCATGTGGCTCATCCAGCTCGCTGTCGTAAATGACTAATCACGAGTAGATGGATGAGGAAAGGAGACTGCTATTTTCAGCAAATCACAAGACCGGGTGGCTTCTGAAAAAAAAAAAAAAAAAAAAGAAAGGAGACATTTGAAACCTCAGTAAGGTTACAGAAATCTCCTGAGGTTTGTATAATTTGTGGTATTAATTAATGATTTTTTCCTTTTCATGTTAATGCTAACTGTCACTAATTAATGGGCGGCAGTTTCCTTCGCTAATGAGAGTCTGGTGAAGTGATGTGGCCCCTGAAAAGAAAAAAAAAGATATTTTTTACTTGACAATACTGTTATACCCTTTTTTTTAAAACATGACAAATTACACCGAATTTAAAGTGATTTTAGGCCTTAAATTAGATACTGCCATTTCTTTAAAATATAGCTTTAATTAATTTTCACTTTTAGGAATGCATTTAATATGCAAACCAAATGTACCCTACAGAGCTCATAATTTGGTCAGAAAATCTTCTAATAGTTGAATAAGAATGGCCTTGCAAATTCAGCCGTGGTTCGAGCTAAATAATTATTGGAATGACAACATTTGCACCTCTCAGCCATGGCAGCATCTGTTTAATCTCTGATGGTTTGTATCCGCTGAATTGGTCCGAGTTAATTGCAGTTTCACACTGAGGCAGAGTGGCTTCTTGTTGAATATCTAAGTGGGTCATTGCATGTTTTGTTTTGTGGGGAGCACTACATCACTCGATGGGGTATGTGTCTGTGATAGCCACAGGGTCCCCTGCAGATGATTTATGCGGATAATACTGATGCTAGTAATAATAATAACAATGTTTTATTGGAATAAGAAATGAAAGTGGGTCAGCGCTAACCGACTGATTCAGTGTCGAACCCAGGCATGCCTTCAGAGGCCAGACGCATAAAGACTCATCCATCAATAACATCCACCTAAATTTAGCTTGCTGAAATATAGCATCCTGCTCCTCTGCCCAGGAATGATGGAAGAAATATGGCTTTTGCCTGCAACTGAGGTATTATTCATGAAGTCATACTTTGATTATATAACTTATTTTATAAAACAGTTCATTCCAGTCCTCAGATTTCCTAGAGTGCTGATATATGGTTCTTTTCGCTGTTTTTAGCTCTCTGCTTGTCTGAGTTTGCACTTTCCAAAAGGCTGTTAATCTGTGTATTAGTGGTGGGATTTTTCCCACTGACTCTTTCTCAGTTACACTGGTATGCCAGTAGGTGGCGACAAGTGACTGGTTTTTGGACTCATTCACTGAAACAATTAATTCAAAACACTGATTCCTTCAAGAACAAAACAAGTAGTTGTGTCCCAAGTGACATAGTATACACTAAGTGTTTTACATTTGGTTTGATTGCCTGGTCCAAACCTGAATTTGACTGCTTCCCCTCGCCCCTGCCCCCGCTGGTTTGTGTTTGTACGAACCCCAGTATGTTTGCGTCATCAGAATGGCAGCTGTTTACCCCTGTTATAAGAAAACGATTGTGCAGAAGACAGCAAAATGAATGGATGCTTGCTCGCTTCATTTTTGCACTTGGGATTTTGATCATTCGGATTCATTTCCAGCGCCAGCACAGAACATGTATTTGTCATGACTGTAATCCAAAGGTTGAAAAGAACACGGGGGTCACTTTCTGTGAGCACAAATAAGATCTGCAGTGTATCAATCACGCTTGACAGAATTAATAATTTGAATCAATGTGCAAATAAACAGTTTGACCAATTCATACGTCATTAATAGCATGTCACTTCCATGATTTAATATGATTGCGTTCACATCAGAAGTGTTTGTACTGAAGTTTGCATTAACTGTACCCAAGACCACCCTTTTTATGCAGATTGGGCATGGTTCGTTGTTGCACACCCAAATTCAGAAAACGGCGTACGTACTTCATTTTCTCAGTTGCATTATGCAGGTACATAAAGTGCACTTAAGGGGTTAGTTTACAAAAATTAACATTTTGTCATTAATTACTCACCCTCATGTCGTTCCAAACCCATAAGACCTTCGTTCATCTTCGGAACACAAATAATCCCAGATCCAGAAAAGTAGCAAAAACATCGGTAAAACAGTCCATGTGACATCGGTGGATCACCCTCACTTTTGCGATGCTAGGAGAATACTTTTTTGCGCAAATAAAACAAAAATAATATACAGTGACGTCTTCTGCCATTTTAGAGAGTATCTCAACGCACCGCATATGCAAGCTTTAACGTATTTGACGTAATCAGCCGTTTACATCCGGGTGAAAGCACGCACATAATCGGCGGCTGTTTGCGCCTAGAGGAAACAGTAAAACAGTAATATTCTCTAAAATGGCGGAAGATGTAAGTCACAGGAGAAGAATGGTTTAGTTTATGATGTTATTTTTGTTTTCTCTGCACAAAAAAAGTATTGTAGTGTGGCAAAACTGTAGTTGATCCACTGATGTCACATGGACTGTTTCACCGGTCTTTTTACCACGTTTCTGACATTTTGCTGTCTATGGAGGGACAGATGGCTCTCTGATCAATCATCAAAAGCACCTTAATTTGTGGAACAACATGAGGGTGAGTAATCAATGACAGAATTTTGGGTGAACTAACTCTTTAATATTGTTGGAGTTTTCAATGTGAACGCACTAATCACACTATCTATACTACCAAACAACACAAGAATAGTGCATAATTATGTGAACTGTGAAGCACCAAGCATCTTTACGAGTGAGTCTTTGAATAATTCAACTAATTTCTAATTTATTTGCCACTACTGTGTGTTTGAGAATTTCTACTTTGGATTTGTTAGTTTTTTTCCTGAGCTGGCTGCACAAAAATCAACAACTGCCTCCTATTAGTGCATCAACATTAACTTATCTCAACTTATCATGCTGTTGGTCTCAATATCAGCACGAATGCAATTTGATACTACTTCATTGTAGGCGTTTGGTTAATTTCTAAATTAAAGGCTATAATACCTCATTGTCAAGAAGTACGCACTTGAACCATTATTGTTTTATTTTGTTATAGTGTCCATTCACTCCTGAGACTCTAAAGATATTTTGGACATATGTTAATTTCCAATTCCATCATGGGTTCTCATAGACTAAAGAGTATCTGCATAGAGTCATTAATAATGGACAAGCTACATTAGATTTGTATTCCCTAGATGTTCATTTTTTTTCCTCTTATGAAGGTCAAAGTAGTCATGATGCTCCATTTGACAACTAGTGCAAGACATTCATCTGTCTACAAAAGCCTGTGTGTGTGTGTGTGAATGCAGACATGTGCGCGGCGCTTCTGTTAGAAGTAGGATAGCTCGCAGGAGAGCAGCAGGAAGAGACAGGGAGTAAAAGGTGATGACAGACTCATGAGGATGAAAGGGTCTAACCCTGTTAACAGCCCTACCTAAAGCCTCTAAATAAATGGAGTGAAAACTAGGTGACTAACTCAAGGAGGAGCGCCGCTCTCTCTGAACTGGACCAGACAAGCGCCAACAGATGTATCGCCGAACCCTCTCATTTCGTTAAACTGTCATCCCTGTGGCACAGCCCATCAGCTTCTTTGGATTAATTGTGTCTTAAGTTGTTGTCACCGTGAACTGACTAATCTGAGTCATGCATGTGTTATGCTGATAATGAGTGCTTATAAACAGAACCTAGCTGTGGGAGGTGGAAACAACTGAAGGCTAAGCTCGCGTAGGTCCTCTGGGCAGTTGGGCTGCATCGCTCATGAGATCAATAGTGGATATTTGAATGAAGCTAAATAATCAAGGTCAACAGGCTCATAGCACCAGACACGGAGTGTGAAAAACCAATTTCATGAGGCCCTGATAGGAAGCTTGCACACATGCCCATTGTGTAATAGTCTTAAGCCATCTATCATGCTATGAACTCACTGTTTTGAATACGGCGACACATGTAAAGCTTGTCAATCCCAGCTCTCTGTCTATCCATCTATTTGAAGCCTACGGTACTGCGGAAACATGCAAATGGTAAATGGCTGTCTCTTGACATTGTGGTCACGAAATGGTTTCGCTGAAATTGAGTAGGGCCTTTGCAACTCAACAGCAACATCAAAAAAGACAAGTGGAACCTCTAGGGAAAGGATGGTGGTAGGCCGCTTGTATTACTGACATCGCTCACCTTCCTTTGCTTCGACTTGATATTCAGTGGAAAATATTATGCACATAACATTTTATTACAAGCTTTGAGGCATGAATTCTTTTTTTTTTTTCATTACCACATAATACATGATGTACCATAAAGGCGGAAAAGCACCATAAGGCTTTTTTGATTTCCATCAGTGTTTGGGGCAGGCGTCCACAGTAGCTTACACAAGTCTGTGTTTAGATGTGTGCAGTACTGCACTCTTTTGTAGCTATAGTAAACATGCTTGGGGGAAGACTAACAAAAGAAAAAGAGAAGAGAACTGGCTCTGAACTGCCTTTTTATAAAACATGAAATTGTTTGTGTTGCGCTGGCTCTGCTCCTCGGTGATACACATTAGGTGTACTTTACTAAAATAGAACACTCTAAACAAACACACTTGGAATGGTAGAGTAATATAGTGCATTTCAAGTGAATAATTTTGTTCTTATATATCTCTCTCTCTTTGTCTTTAGTATGGTGCCTGAGAGCTGTTATAGGCGACACCAGTGTATGAACAATCACAAATTTATGTAAATATTATGAAGTGACAAAGAGAGGTGTGTTTATAGCTTTCCGGTGAAAAATTAGATTTAAATATCTAATGAGAAGATGTAGAAGTGGCAGAAAAAAAATCATTTGTTGGTGTTACTTGCCTTTTCTGTGTAATTACTATCAATTTTTCAGTGAAAATTGTTTCTACACCAGATTTGCTTCCATGTAGGGAGTGAAGTGTGATGTTTCAGAATACGCCTAATTTTGGTAAAAACAAATTATATAAAATGTTTTAAAATGTAATTGTGATCAATGATGAGTAGAATAAAAAATGGCTGATATTTCCCCTGGAAAATACCAATTTACAAAATAAAAGAGTTTTATGTTAAAATGTGCTTAAGTCCCGTCCTGTTAATAATATTAATAGAAACTGTCTCACTTTCATTTTTATTGCTCGAAGCAGAATGGGACACACACCTATATAATAATAATAAGCCTAATTATTAATATTATTATTATTTGTCAGTATACATGATTTTCCAAAACACTAAAAAAGGCAATAATTTGACAGTTTCCCTTTATTTTTTATTGAATAAACAGATTATTATTATTATTATATTTGTTTTAATTGCCTGTCCTGTGTTAAAACTCATATTGCTGTTGCATCCTGAACATGGGTGACATATTTTATCATCAGCTGCCTAAGTACGCTGTCTATTCTCTTTGATAGATAGTATCTAGTCACATATGCACACATTCTTATATTTAACAACACTGCATGTGCAAACTGTAGCAGCAGAGGAAAGAACAAAGACTAAACTGCTTCAGGTGTCCAACTTGTCAGATAACAATAACCTAAAGCCCATATTATAAAGCACATTTTTGTTGTGTCTTGTTAGATAAAACAAGGACTGAATAACCCCAAACCCACATTATGAAATGAAATGTTGTTTTGTTGGGCCAAGCACGAAATCTGAATCTTTTTGTATATCAGTACTAAAGCTGACACTTGCTGTGGGCAGAGCAAATATAGTTGAGCCTCCTTCAGGTGTAGGTGTGTGTTGACCATGTCTGAGATCCTGTCCTGCTGTTTTCACAGCTAGCTCTAAAACCTATTAATTTAATTTTGTGGTGCAGCCTACACTCCTGTCAGGAGAAATATAATTAACAGGGTTTTGTTGCTGGTGTCTGCAACCATCTCTCTTACAGTCTAACTCACACATTTATATAATGAGCAGCCTCCTACATGACAGCTTGTGGTTGTGAATTATGACCATAAACAGCAGCCCTGTGGTTAAACTTCCTCACTGATATAATGAATATACTCACAGAAACATGATGACTTGTGGTCTTGAATTAAAGTGCTTGTTTCAGTCCAAAATCTGGTGTGAATAAACAAACAGGACAGGCTTTGTTGAGAGATATAATCAGGAACACAGCATTATGGGAATGTTTCATGTACTTGAACTGTGATGATTTCCATGTGCCATAATTGCTGTAACTGGCAAGCTGTAAGAAGTGCCCTGAAATTTCTCTATCGACTCCACCCACATATTTTCAAACAAAAAGCTTTTGTTTTAGCCTGAGAGCTAATGAAGCTGGGTCATACATTTTTAGCATTTTATAATGGTAATCAATGATTCCTTCAAACCAAAACAGTCATATTTTAGTTTTTATAACCATTACTCACCTTCTTTTCAACCCCTCCAGCCCCCTTCACACCTCCAGTGTGACCTGAATTCATTCATTTTCAATGAGAGCTGGCAACATGAGCAACAACAATCACTGCCGACATGATTTGGCCATGTCCTGCAAACATGGCAAAGCTGAAAAAAGTGTACATTTATGCACTGAATTTTTATCTACACTGCAAAAAACGCTTTTCTACCTTAGTTTTTTTGTCTTGATTCCAGCCAAAATATCTGCAAATTCTTAAATCAAGTAGAATTTTCTAGACAAGTAAGTAAAATTGTCTTGTTTTCAGAAAAATTAAGTCAAAATTAAGTGAGTTTTTGCTTGAAACAACCAAAATAATCTGCCAGTAGGGTACGCAAAATAATCTTGTTTTCCGTTTAAAATAAGATTATTTTGCTTACATCGTTGGCAGAATGTTGTGCTTGTTCTAAGCAAAAAATCACTTAATTTTGACCTTTTGTTCTGAAAACGACAAAAAATGTTACTTTTCTAGAAAATTCTTCCTGATTGAGCTTGAGCTTGAAGACTGTCAGTGAAAATGTTGTTTGATAGTGATGTAAATGTTCTTTGCTCTCTTTCTTTATGAACTGAGCCTGATTAGCCTAACAATGTTTTTATTCACATTAAATTTCAGTGTTAAATTCATATTAAATATATCTGTTAATTAAGTAAACAAACAGGTTTCATGCACAGTAAATAGATTACATTTTTAGGTTACTTTGACCATCGCCCACTACAGATCAACCTATATCTATAAAGGTGAGAATCACAATATTTCCAGATAGTTAATGCATTTGAGAATGTTTTGAATAAAAAGAAAAAAAGGTTTCACTTTATTTTGATGGTCCCTTTAACGTATTCTGTTGATTATAAGTAACATTGCACCTAC